>UCOK01019172.1:0-42842 GCA_900474325.1 Synergus umbraculus
TATATATATATTATAAATATAATATTAAATATTATAATATTTATATTTATTTACTTTAATAATTTTTGTTACTCTTTAGTGTATAGAGAACATGATTATAGAAGATGACATATTGGATAAGGGACTTTTACGTGGTGGCAAGCCAACATGGTTCTTAAGGAATAATAAGGATCTTATGGTTATTAAAGATGGGGATTTAATTAATCAATCTGTCTATCAATTACTTAAAATTCACTTTAGTGAGAAATCATATTATATTAAATTAATAGAGATGTTTCACGACGTAAGTATACTTAATTCAGCAATAAACATTAAAATATTAATAATAATAAATTATAATTAAATAAACAAATAAATAAATATTAATAAATTTTTTTATAATTTAAAATTTAATTTCGAATTTAGGTAGAATATAAGTCATCAGAATGCGTAATGTTGGAAAAGCTGGGAAATGTTAAAAGACACACTGCAAATCTATTGAATTTAGAGTATTATACAATGGAAAGATGGGAATTTTTATCTTCAATTAGATTTGTTGCGGCTGTCGCTCCAATTGAATTAGCCATGGTTCATGTAAATATTCTATTTGTATTACTAATTTTTTTTTTACAAAAAGTTACGCTTAAGGCCATTTAAGACTTATCCGATTCCTACTTTACCGACATTTTTTTCTTTGCAACGATACTTCTACATTTATCGATATATCAAATTGAAAATTTATAAAATTAAAGCTGAAGCATTAAGGTACGTTTATCTGGTCATTGACATTTATAAAAAAAAATTTTTTCGAAATTTATTTTTTTTTTTTACAAAAACTTAAGACCAGATAAACATACCTTACAATATTTTCTTTAATTTTAGAAATTTTCAATCAGATATTTCAATAAATGTACAAAGAAGGTTGCAGAGAAAAAAATGTCGGTAAGGTAGGGATCGGGTAAGTTTTAAATGGCCTTAAAGTCCTGAATTTTATTACTAAAAATAAAAAATTTGTGTTTTAGGCTGGAATAAGGGATCCCGAAGTTTTCAAGAGATATAATGACATTGCTCAAGAAATCATGAAATTATTTGCACTTACTAACGATTTTGTCGACTTTTATGGAGACCCTAAGAAAATAGGGAAATGTGGGACAGACATTGCAGAAGGAACGTGTTCGATTTTAATAGCCCTTGCTTTAAAACACGCAACACCAAAACAAAAGAAAGTTTTACAGGTAAAAAATTTAAGAAATATTGATTTTTGTTGCAAACTTGCAAAAAATAGATTTTTGCAAAAATCTTTGTAATGTTCTGTTATTGTAATTACAGGAAAATTATGGATTTGACGATCTCGAAAAGATTGCCCGAGTTCTTGAAGTTTACGAGGAAATGAACATTATTTCTTTGTATTGTGCAGTCGAGAAAGAAAATATAGATGCAATTAATAGGATGGCCTCACAAGTGTCACCAAAAATCCCCCCTGAAGTATTTACCAACATTATAAGTGCGGATTTATTTAAATCTTAAGTTAAAAAAAATTTGTTAGGAACAATAAATATTATGAGAACCAATAATTCTGAAAAATTAAAATTGTGCAAAATTGTAATTATACAAAATAAAAATTATAGAAAATTATTATTTGATGAAATGGCACGAGAATTCTCGCCCAGGACTTCACGAGTTTCTCGAATATCTCGAGAAATTTTGAAATTTTGAATAAAACACGATTTTTTTTTACAAATTTTGACATTATTAGTATTATAAATTAGACTGATTAATTAGATCAATTAAGTCCAATCTTAAATTTTTAGTTAGTACATTTTTAGATCACTATAAAAACCTGTTTAACAAAACAGACATTTTGCTACCAATTTAAATTAAAAATGTCTTTTATATTTATAAGCTATTATGTTAATAACATCACAGTCTGTCGATTAAACAAATCATAATTAACTTTCAATACTGTCAAACAACACCGTGTTGCAAATAGCCCCCTGTTCCGAATAGCCCCATGTCTCGAATAACACCGTGTCCCAAATTGCCCCCTGTCCCAAAAAGCCGTGTGTCCCGAAAATGCCCGTGTCCCAAATTGCCCCCTGCCCCAAAAAGCGCTGTATCCCGAATAACATCGTGTCCCAATTTGCCCCCTGTCCCGAATAGCCCCATGACTGGAATAACCCCGTGTCCCAAATTTCCCCCTGTCCCAAGAAGCCGTGTCCTGAAAATTCGCGTGTCCCAAATTGCCCCATCTCTCGAATAACCCGATTTCCTGCAAAACACCGTGTCCCAAATTGCCTCCTGTTTCCAATGGCCCCGCATCTCTACTATCCCCGTGACTCGAATAAACCCATGTTCCGAATAACACCTCTTTCCAAATTGCCCTCTGTACCGAATAGCCCGTGTTCCAAATTGCCCCATGTCCCCAATCGCTCCGTGTCTCGACTATCCACGTGTCTTGAATAACCCTATGTACCGAATAACACCATGTCCCAAATTGCCCCCTGTCCCAAATAGCCCCGTGTCTCGAATAAACCCATGTTCCCAATAACACCTCATCCCAAATTACCCTCTGTCACAAATAGCCCGTGTCCCAAATATCCCCATGTCTCGAATAACCCGATTTCTCGAATAACACCTCGTCCCAAATTGCACTCTGTCCCAAATTGCACTCTGTCCCAAATAGCCCGTGTCCCAAATGGCCCCATGTCCCGAATAGCCCCGTGTCTCGAATAACACCGTGTCCCAAATTGCCCCCATGTCCTGAATAGCCCCGTGTCTCGAATAACACCGAGTCCAAAATTACCCCCTGTCCCAAAAAGCCCTGTGTCTCAAATAACACCGCGTCCCAGATTGCCCCCTGCCCCAAAAAGCCCTGTGTCTCGAATAACACCGTGTCCTAAATAGCCCCCTGTCTCAAAAAGCTGTGTCCCGAAAATTCCCGTGTCCCAAATTGCCCCCTGTCCCAAAAAGCTCTGTGTCCCGAAAATTCCCGTGTCCCAAATTGCCCTCCGTCCCAAAAAGCCCCGGGTCTCGAATAACACCGTGTCCCAAATAGCCCTCTGTTCCAAATAGTCCCGTGTCTCCAATAACCGTAAGTCCCGAAAAACACCGTGTCTCAAATAGCCCCCTGTCCCACATTGCCCCATGTCCCCAATAGCCCCGTGTCTCGACTATCCCCGTATCTCGAATAACCCTAAGTACCGAATAACACCGTGTCCGAAATTGCCCTCTGTCCCGAATAGCCCCGTGTCTCGAATAACACCGTGTCCCAAATTGCCTCCAGGTCCCGGATAGCCCCGTGTCTCGAATAACACCGAGTCCAAAATTACCCCCTGTCCCAAAAAGCCCTGTGTCTCAAATAACACCGTGTCCCAAATTGCCCCTTGCCCCAAAAAGCCCTGTGCCTCGAATAACATCGTGTCCCAAATTGCCCCCTGTCTCAAAAAGCTGTGTCCCGAAAATTCCCGTGTCCCAAATTGCCCCCTGTCCCAAAAAGCTCTGCGTCCCGAAAATTCCCGTGTCCCAAATTGCCCCCTGTCCGAAAAAGCCCCGGGTCTCGAATAACACCGTGTCCTAAATAGCCCTCTGTTCCAAATAGTCCCGTGTCTCCAATAACCTTAAGTTCCGAAAAACACCGTGTCCCAAATAGCCCCCTGTCCCGAATACCTCCGGTTTCCCCTACATAGATTCCGATAGTTTCCTATATTGTTTCTTATATAGTTCCCAAATCAATAATTCTGTAAGAATAATCAGTACCAAATATTAACATTCGTTGTGACCATTTATTTTTGAATAGATTAGAAAGAATTAAAGATTAAAACATGAATTTTTAATATTTTCGACATTTGCACTTGTAATACCTTATGATTAAAACATTTGTTTTTGACATTATTGATATTCATAATTTTCGATATATTATTTTAATATTCATCCTTTTAAATATATTACGTGCGTTTTTAGCATTGCATAAGTGCATTTCGTTCATATCTTGGAAGTAAAGACAATATCTAAATATCTATTGAATATCTGCTCGTCCAGGAAATTACAGTTTGGTACACAAGCCGCGATATCGGTTTTGTTTGTTACTTTAGCAACAAATCTCTGAGGTAATAATGTAAGTTAGCTTTCATATTACGTAAGTATTTTAATAATCTATTTTATTAATAATAAATATTTTATATTTTTAAAAAGTCGTTATAGCTGAAATTAATTCATTAATTGCATAAAATAATAAATCAATTAATTAATTAATCATAAAATAAAAATTGGATCAAAATTCAAAGCTAATGTAAAAAAGTAAAAGTTTTTTTGAATCGTATAAAATTAAGTAATCTAATATTATATTATATAAATAAATTTGATTAAAAAATATGAATGATGAAGGTCGAAAGATTCTTTGTCTCGAGAAAAAATAATTATATAATAATGTTATCATAATGAGAAAACAAAGTTTCCCAAAGATTTCCCGAATAACACCGTGTCCCAAATTGCCCCCTGGCCCACATTGCCCCATGTCCCCAATAGCCCCGTGTCTCGACTATCCCCGTATCTCGAATAACCCTAAGTACCGAATAACACCGTGTCCCAAATTGCCCCCTGTCCCAAATTTCCCCCTATCTCGAATAACCCTATGTCCTGAATAACAGCTTGTCCGAAATTGCCCCCTGTCCCGAATAGCCCCTTGTCTCGAATTGCCCCCTGTATCAAAATGAAACACCTGAGATTGAATTCACAGCTATTTTCTCCTTATAATTTTATTTTTAATTTTTCTAGTTTTATCTCTTCCTTCTAGCTCTAGCTTTGAAATCTAAAATCTAAATTATACTGAAAAATCCGGAAAACTATGGCTTTTAACATAGCAAGGTGTGCACCTTTATTCTTAAAGCGAAAATTATTGGCTGAGGTGAAAATAAGCTGCTTGATTTCACGAGATATATCTTCGAATGGGGTATTGCCAATTCCAAGGTCCTGGCTAAAGGAAGAAATTCAGTAAGTTAACTTTAATTTCAGTAAATCCAGTTTTCACTGATTTTGGCTACTTTTATGGAATATTCAATAAAAATAGTCACCACCAAGAAAATTTGTGGTTTCTAGACCTAAATATCATGATAAGATTGAGGATGTGAGACGCAGGTCGCAAAACGATGAGGATGATGTACGCAAAATGTTAGATTCTTGGCCAGATATACTTAAGGATATTTCAGATAGTATGCAATTCACTTCCGAGCTTAAAAACAGATTTATAGAGGTGGTATAAAATTTATATAAAATTTCGAAAATTTCAGACAGTATGATACATAAATTAACTAACAAGTATATTTTTTCCTGTACAGTCTGTGAAATATAATTTATTGGACGGAACCAATACATATCCTTTCTATAAACTTTTGGTCCGTACTTATAAATTAATTGCAACACATGAAGAGCAAACTGACGATAATATTCGTTTGGCAGAAATATTAGGATGGTGTGCACAATTGGTAATATATTTATAATTTTATACTGCTTTTTGAAATTAGTGGATTTTAATAAATATACTTTTTTTACACTCTAGAGTGTAGAGAACACTATTATAGAAGATGACGTATTGGATAATGGAGTTTTACGTTATGGGAAGCCAACTTGGTACTTGAAGAATAATAAGGATCTTATTGCTTTTAAAGACGGGCATTTAATTAATCAATCTGTCTATCAATTACTTAAAATTCACTTTAGTGAAAAGCCATGTTATGTTGATTTAATAGACATATTTCACGATGTAAGTATTCTTAATGCAGCAACGAGCTAAATTCTTAATCAGGAATTAGCCTGCTGGAAGAAAAGAGGTAAAAAAAGATAGAAAGGAATAGAAAGAGATAGAAAGAGATAGAAAGGGATAGGAAGAGATAGAAAGGGATAGAAAGGGATAGAAAGAGATAGAAAGATATAGAAAGAGATAGAACTTTTCTATCTTTTCCAAGTATCCATTTTGTATCCCAAAAACGCTATCCCTTTCTATTCACCATTGTATCCCCATATCCAGTGATATCTATCTCTTCCTATCCCTCAGGCTATCTCTTTCTAGTAATATATATATCTCTTTCTATCTATCTATACTCTTTCTAAATATCTTTAAGTCTATTTGTTCGTAAAAAATTTGTATTCCTTTCTATCCCTATGATTATTATTATCCCTTATTAACTTATTAATCTTCATAATTTAAACATGCATAATAATTTTATAACTACAATATCAAGGGATTGAAACATAAAGCAGTGAATTTAAATTGACAGGGAAATAGAAAGAGATTGATGAGGATAGGGCAGAGATTAAAAAAGGGACAGAAATGTGGGATTAAAAGAGATTACCCTGTTGGAAGTAAAAAGATAGAAAGTCTATCTATCTGAATCTTTTTCAATATTCAGGATTGAAATAGAAAGGAAAAATGTATCCAAATGTATCCTTCCCTATCCATGCCAATCTTTTTTTATCTCTACAATAATCTCTTTCCTTTTGACAATCCATATTTCTATCTTTCTGTATCCTTCATCTATCCACGCCAATCTTTTTCTATCCCTTTTACAATTTATGAATGCAAAGTCTACACTTGGAAGGGATAGGAAATCTCTAAAATCTCTATCCTTTTCTATCTTTTTATTTCCAACAGGGTGGAGCGAATTTTGATTGACAAGAAGATAGAAAGTGATAGAATGGGATAGACATGTATTTACGGAGATAGAAAGACATAGAGAAGTGGGGATTGAAAGAAATAGGAAAGAATAGTAATAAAGGGACAGAAATAGATAGAAAGGGATATAAAAAGATAGAAATATATAGAGGTAGGGATTGAAAGAGATCAAAGCAAATCGAGATTGACAAGGAGATAGAAAGGGATAGACAGGTATATACGGAGATAGAAAGATATAGAGGTGGGGATTGAAAGAGACAGGCGTGGAATTAGAATGAATTGGAGATAGAAAGGGATAGAGAACTAAAGATTAAGAGAGATAAAAGCGAATTAAGATTAAAATAAAGATAAAAGGGATAGATAGGAAATAACAGTGATAAAGAGACAGAAAGGGATTGACGGGGATGCACGAAAGATAAAAAGACATAGAGATGTGGGGATTGAAAGAGATAGAAGAGAACTGTGATTGAAAGATTGAAATAGATAGAAAGGGATATAAAAAGATAGAAATATATAGAGGTAGGGATTGAAAGAGATCAAAGCAAATCGAGATTGACAAGGAGATAGAAAGGGATAAAGATCTGAAGATTACAAGAGATAAAAAAGAATTGAGATTGACAAAGTGATAAAAAGGGATAGAAAACTAAAGATTAAAAGAGATTAAAGCGAATTAAGATTCACAAAGAGATAGAAAGGGATAGAAAGGTATATACGAAGATAGAAATGTATATAGAATTGGGGATTGAAAGAGATAGGTGTGAATGTTGATTGAAATGGTGATAGAAAAGGATAGACAGATATATACAGATATAGAAAGAGATAGAAAAAGATAGATGGGGATAGACAAAACATAGAAAGAAATATAGAAGTGGGGATTGAAAGAGATAGGAGTTGATGTGGATTGAGTTGGAGATAGAATGAGGTAGGCGGGGATAGACAAGAGATAAAAAGGGATAGAAAAAAGGAAATTTAAAAAGGTAAACCTGGATTGAAGTTGGGATAGAAACGAATAGAGAACTGAAGATTAAAAGAGATAAAAGCTAATTAAGATTGACAAGAAGATAGAAAGGTATAGACATGTGTATATTCAGAGATAGAAAGATTTAGGAAAGTAGGGATTGAAAGGGATTGGAGTTGATGTGGATTGAGTTGGAGACAGACAAGAGATAAAAAGGGATAGAAAAGAGGAGATTTAAAGAGATAAATGTGGATTGAAATGGGGATAGAAATTGATAGAAAATTGAAGATTAAAAGAGATAAAAGCGAATTAAGATTTACAAGAAGATAGAAAGGGATAGAAATGAATAGATTTTAAGAGATAAGCGTTAATGTGGATTGAAATGGAGATAGAAAGAAATAGAGTAGATATGCAAGAGATAAAAAGGGATAGATAATTATTATCCCTTTCTATCTCATAAATAGAAATTTATTATTATATTAATAATAATTAACTTGTTTATAATTTAAATTCTAAATTTGAATTTAGATAGAATATAAGACGGCAGTATACCTCATCTCTGAGAAACTAGGAAAAAATAAAAGAGATACTAAAAACTTATTGGATATTAATAATTATACAATGGAAAGATGGGAATTTCTAACTCCTATGAGATTTGCTCCGATTATTGCTCCACTTGAATTAGGCATTGTTCATGTAAATATTTTATTTGCGATAGAAATTTTTTTTATAAAAAGTTACGTTTAATGTCGTGATTTTACCACTAAAAATAAAAAAAAATTTTTTTAAGGCTGGGATAAGGGATCCCGAAGTTTTCAAAAGATATAACGAAATTGCTAAAGAAATCATGAAATTTCTTGCATTTACCAACGATTTTGTCGACTGCTACGGAAACCCTGAGAAAATCGGGAAAAGCGGGAGAGATATTGCAGAAGGAGCGTGTTCGATTTTAATAGCCATTGCTTTAAAACATGCAACACCTAAACAGATGACAATTTTACAGGTACAAAATTTCAAGAAATAATCAATTGTCTTGTCAAAAATTAATTTTTCCAAAAATCTTTCTGATATTCTGTGATTTTTATTACAGGAAAATTATGGATTTGACGATCCCCAAAAAATTGCGCGAGTTCTTGACGTTTACGAGGAAATGAACATTGTTTCTCTGTATTGCGAAATCGAGAAAGAGAATATGGATTTAATTAATAACATGGCAACTCAAGTGTCAACGCAAATTCCCCCTAAAGTTTTTACTGACATTATAAGAGCGGATATGTTTAAAAGTTAATTTAACAAATATTATAAAACTTGAAATTTAAAATAAATTGTTATCAAAAATAATATTGTGGGTCATGTGTCCCTAATAGCCCCGGAATTGGGGTAATTAGGGACAGGCACAAAGGGGCTATTAGGGAATATTTTTTTAATGCACTAATTGTTTATCTTGAATTATCACAATTAAAATTTATATAATTTTTTATAACTATATATTTCGACGTATAAAAATAAAATTCAAACCTCCCTCCATAGAAAAATTAAAATTATAAATAAGATTTTCTTTCACATCAAAGATGATCGTTTGGAGGAAATTTTTTTAATTATTACATAATACCCCCATAATACCACATAAGACTCCCATAGGATCCTATAAGACCCTCATAAGACCCCATAAGATTACAAAAGGACCCCATACAATTTCCATAAGACTTTGACAGAAAATTACTGGTCAAGAACATGCGATAAGGAATCTAGAATACCCGGAGCTTAAATGTGGACAGACTAGATTATTAGTGGTTGATAAATCAACTTCACGTTCTGATCATTTAAGCAAATATTTGATTTGTTTGCGGATATTGGATTAGAATCTAGACAGGAATAGCTTCACCAAATTATTACCACATTTCAATAGCACGATTAATATCGGAAGTCCGTAAGTTCAGTATTTTTTTATATTTTAAGATATGATTAATGCATTTTATTGAATATTAAGGAAGTTATGGTTTAATTTGTAATTTTTGAAAATACAGTTTTTATCTCTGTATTCAAATAACCAAAATTCAAAGCTAATGTAAAAAAGTAAAAGGTATATATTTTTAAATATTCAGGCAAATCTATAATGGTTGTTCTATGATGAAGCAAAGTTTATGTTTACATTCCAATAGCCAAAATAAATTATATACTAAGATAATAAATTAATCTTACTGTAAGTTTAATCTTTTGATCAAAATATGGTGGGGTTAATCGGACACTCGATTTGGATTCAGCGACCCCAAAAACGTGACGAATAGTAGTAATTTTCACTAAAAATGTTCTTTTTGTCGAATTGACCTTGAATTGACCTTGATTAAGACGTGGTGTGCTTAATCGGACACCGGACTCAGATTCAGCGACCCCAAAAACGTCACGAATAGTAGTCATTTCTGCTAAAAAGGCTCTTTTTGTCGATTTGACCTTCAATTGACCTTGATTATGACGTGGTGGACTTCATCGGACACCGGATTCGAATTCAGCGACCCCAAAAACGTCAGGAATAGTAGTCATTTCTGCTAAAAAGGCTCTTTTTGTCGATTTGACCTTCAATTGACCTTGATTATGACGTGGTGGACTTCATCGGACACCGGACTCAGATTCAGCGACCCTAAATACGTAAGGAATAATAGTAATTTCTGCTAAAAACAGTTTTTTTCTATCTGACCTTCAATTGACCTTCAATTGACCTTGATTAAGAAGTGGTGGGTTTAATCGGACACCAGATTCAGATTCCGCGACCCTGAAAACTTAAGGAATAATAGTAATTTCTGCTAAAAACAGTTTTTTTCTATCTGACCTTCAATTGACCTCGATCAAAACGTCGTGAGGATAATCGGACACTCGATTTGGATTCAGCGACCCCAAAAACGTGAGGAATAGTAGTAATTTTCACTAAAAATGTTCTTTTTGTCGATTTGACCTTGAATTGAACTTGATTAAGATGTGGTGGGGATAATCGGACACCGGATTCGAATTCAGCGACCCCAAAAACGTCAGGAATAGTAGTCAGTTCTGCTAAAAAGGCTCTTTTTGTCGATTTGACTTTCAATTGACCTTGATTATGACGTGGTGGACTTCATCGGACACTGGACTCAGATTCAGCGACCCTAAATACGTAAGGAATAATAGTAATTTCTGCTAAAAACAGTTTTTTTTTATTTGACCTTCAATTGATCTCGATCAAAACGTGGTGGGGTTAATCGGACACTCGATTTGGATTCAGCGACCCCAAAAACGTAAGGAATAGTAGTAATTTTCACTAAAAATGGTCTTTTTGTCGATTTGACCTTGAATTGACCTTGATAAAGACGTAGTGAAGTTAATCTGACACCGGATTCGGATTTACTTACCCCAAATACGTGAGGAATAGTAGTAACTTCTGCTAAAAAAGTTTTTTTTTTCGATTTGACCTTAAATTGACCTTCATTAAGACGTAATATAGTTAATCGGACAACGGATCCGGACTCAGCAACCCAAAAACCATGAGGAATAGTTATCATTTGTTCTCAAAAGGTTCTTTTTGTCGCTTTGACCTTTAATTGACCTTGATTAAGACATGGTGGAGTAAATCGGACACCGGATTCGGCTTAGCATGCTAAAAAACATAATAAATCAACGTTTTGTAACAAACATTTTTTTTCTTTTCTATGCCTGTGTAATAATTGAAAACTGAGATGTTATCAGGTGTAAATGTCTAATTTTTAAACCTTTAGGAAATTTACAAGAAAATAAACAATTTTAGTTGTTAACAAGAATTGTATAAATAAATTTTTATAAGCTTGTAATAAACTGTCCAACTGAATAACTAGAAAATTACAGGAAATAAAAATGCGATAAGGAATCAAGAACATAGGTGCTTCAATGTGTGGACAGACTAGATTATTAGTGGTTGATAAATCAACTTCATATCCTGATGATTTATGCAAATATTTGATTTGTTTGCGAATATTCGATTAGAATCTAGATAGGAATATCTTTACCCAATAATTACCACATTTCGATAGCATGATTAATATCGACATTCCGTAAGTTCAATATGTTTTGTTTAATGCTATGTTTTGAGTCAAAATTTGATTAGTACATTTTTTTTCGATAAAGCATATAAGAATCAGAAAAATGTAATTTAAAGTTAGTTTAATGAACATCATATTTAGAAGATATCTTTAACTAAAAATCATTAAGTGAAAATTTCCTACTTGAATATTTAATTGGTTCATAATTATATTGAAGAATCTGGGAAAATATGGCTTTTAGTGTCACAAGGTCTGCATTTTTGTTCCTGAAACGAAGCTCGTTGACTGAGGTGAAAATAAGCAGTTTGATTTCACGAGATTTAAGTTCAAATGGGGTATTGCCAATTCCAAGGTCCTGGCTAAGAGAAGAAGTTCAGTAAGCCAATTTTACTTTCAATAGAAGAAATTCTCTTGAGAAGCTTTTATCTATATTTAAATTTTATCATTACTCCCATATTCCTAGTAATTATTCTCACATATTGTTATTCCCAAATATTCTTGATATTCCAAAATATTCCACCATGTTCTCGTAACAGAAAACTCCAAGCTCTATTTAAAAATCTCAAGTAAGAAACTATGAGGGAAACTATATAGGACCTATATGTTCAATAACACCGTGTCCCAAATAGCCCCGTGTCTCGAATAAACCCATGTTCCGAATAACACCTCGTTCCAAATTGCCCTCTACCAAATAGCCCGTGTTCCAAATTTCCCCATGTCCCCAATAGCCCCGTGTCTCGACTATCCCCGTATCTTGAATAACCCTATGTACCGAATAACACCGTGTCCCAAATTGCCCCCTGTCCCCAATCGCCCCGTGTCTCGACTATCCACGTGTCTCGAATAACCCTATGTACCTAATAACACCATGTCCCAAATTGCCCTCTGTCACAAATAGCCCGTATCCCAAATATCCCCATGTCTCGAATAACCCGATTTCTCGAATAACACCTCGTCCCAAATTGCACTCTGTCCCAAATAGCCCGTGTCCGAAATGGCCCCATGTCCCCAATAGCCCCGTGTCTCGACTATCCCCGTATCTTGAATAACCCTATGTACCGAATAACACTGTGTCCCAAATTGCCCCCTGTGACAAATAGCCCCGTGTCTCGACTATCCACGTGTCTCGAATAACCCTATGTACCTAATAACACCATGTCCCAAATTGCCCTCTGTCACAAATAGCCCGTATCCCAAATATCTCCATGTCTCGAATAACACCTCGTCCCAAATTGCACTCTGTCCCAAATAGCCCGTGACCCAAATGGCCCCATATTTCCAATAGCCCCGTGTCTCAAATAACACCGTGTCCCAAATTGCCCCCTGTCCCCAATAGCCCCGTGTCTCGACTATCACTGTGTCTCGAATAACCCTAAGTACCGAATAACACCGCGTCCCAAATTGCCCCCTGTCTCAAATAGCCTCGTGTCTCGAAAAAACCCATGTTCCGAATAACACCGCGTCCCAAATTGCCCCACGTCCCAAATAGTCCCGTGTTTCGACTATCCCCGTGTCTTGAATAACCCGATTTCCCGAATAACACCGTGTCCCAAATTGCCCCCTGTCCCAAATTTCCCCCTATCTCCAATGGCCCCGTGTCTCGATTATCTCCGTGTCTCGAATAAACCCATGTTCCGAATAACACCGTGTCCCAAATTTCCCCCTGTCCCAAATTACCCCCTGTCCCAAATTGCCCCCTATCTCCAATGGCCTCGTTTCTCGAATATCACTGTGTCTCAAATAACCCTAAGTACCGAATAACACCGCGTCCCAATTTGCCCCACGTCCCCAATAGTCCCGTGTCTCGACTATCCCCGTGTCTTGAATAACCCGATTTCCCGAATATCACCGTGTCCCAAATTGCCCCCTGTTCCACATTGCCCCATGTCCCCAATAGCCCCGTGTCTGGACTATCCCCGTATCTCGAATAACCCTAAGTACCGAATAACACCGTGTCCCAAATTGCCCCCTATCCCAAATAACCCCCTGTCCCAAATTGACCCCTATCTCCAATCGCCTCGTTTCTCGACTATCCTCGTGTCTCGAATAACCCTAAGTACCAAATAACACCGTGTCCCAAATTGCCCCCTGTCCCAAATTGCCCCCTGTCCCAAATTGCCCCCTATCTCCAATTACCCCGTTTCTCGACTATCCCCGTGTCTCGAATAACCCTAAGTACCAAATAACACCGTGTCCCAAATTGCCCCCTGTCCAAAATTGCCCCATGTCCCCAATAGCCCCGTGTCTCGAATAAACCCATATTCCGAATAACACCGTGTCCCAAATAGCCCCCTTTCCCAAATTACCCCCTGTCCCAAATTGCCCCCTATCTCCAATTACCCCGTTTCTCGACTATCCCCATGTCTCGAATAAACCCATGTTCCGAATAACACCGTGTCCCAAATTGCCCCCTGTCCCAAATTACCCCCTGTCCCAAATTGCCCCCTATCTCCAATTACCCCGTTTCTCGACTATCCCCGTGTGTCGAATAAACCTATGTCCCGAATAACACCGTGTCCCAAATAGCCCCCTGTCCCGAATAGCCCCGGTGTCCCCGACATAGTTTTCGATAGTTTCTTATATGGCTTCCCATATAGTTTCCAAATCAATTATTCCGTAAGAATAATCAGCATCAATAAAATCTGTCGTTTCTAGGCCTAAATATCATAATAAGATTGAGGATGTGAGACCCAGGTGGGAACGTAATGAAGCTGATTCACGAATAATTATGGAGTCTTGGCAAGATATAATTAAAGATGTTTCAGATAGTATGGAATTCAATGCCGAGCTTAAAGACAGATTTATAGAGGTGGTATGCTTTTCTAAAATTTCAGACAGTATGATAAGTAAATTAACTAACAAGTATATATGATTTTCCTATACAGATAGTGGATTATAATTGTATAAACATAATGAGTATATGTGGTTATCGTGATCTTCTACTCCGTACTTATAAATTAATTGCAACACATGGACAGCAAACAGACGAAAACAATCGTTTAGCACAAATATTAGGATGGTGTGTACAATTGGTAATATATTTATAATTGTACTCTATTTTGCGAAATTAGCAGTTTTTAATAAATATCTTTCTTTATTACTGATTAGTATGCAGGAAACTTTCTTATAGAGGATGACGTATTGGATATTGGCGTATTACGTGGTGGCAAGCCAACTTGGTACTTAAAGAATAATAAGGATATTATTAGTTTAAAAGACGGGCATTTAATGAGAGACACTGTCTATCAATTACTTAAAATTCACTTTAGTGATAAGCCATATTATGTTGATTTAATCGATATATGTCACAAGGTATGTATTCCTACCTAGTATTATCTAAGCAATGATCATTAAAAATTTTAAATATTATATTAATGATAATCGTAATAGTCCGATAAGTTTGCTTATAATTTAAAATTAAAATTTGAATTTAGATTGACTATAAGACAACCATATTTCTTCTGCTTGAAAAACTGGGGAAAAATGAACGAGATGATCGGAAGCAAATGAATTTTGATTGGTTTACTATGGAAAAATGGGCATTTTTTACTCCCCTTAGATTTGCTGCGGGTATCTCTCCAATTGAATTCGCTATGGTTCATGTAAATATTCTATTTGCATCATTTTCTTTTAAAATTATTTCCCTTTACCATTTCCCTTTTCCACGATTTCTATTTATAATTTCCCTTTATCATTTCCCTTTATTATTTTTTCGTATCATGATTTCCATTTCCCTTTACAATTTCCTTTTACCATAATTTCCTTTTAACATTTCCCTTTACAATTTCCTTTTACCATGATTTCTTTTAACAATTATTTACTCTTAAAAATATTTCGCTTTACCATATCACATCTTAATATTTTCCTTTACCATTTCCCTTATTAATTTCCTTTTACCACGATTTCCCTTTACTATTTCTTTTTTATCACGACTTCAATTTCCATTTACTATTTCCTTTAATATTTTACTTTACTATTTCTCTTTACCACGATTTCAATTTCCCTTTATAATTTCCTTTTATAATTTCCTTTTCTAATTTTCCTTTACCATTTCCCTTTATCATATTACTCAAAAATACTTTCCCTTAATCATTTCCCTTTACCATTATTTCCATTTCTTTTTGACACGATTTCCCTTTATCATTTCCCTTTACAATTTCCTTTTACCATAATTCCCTTTTAACATTTCCCTTTACAATTTCCTTGTACCATGATTTCTTTTTACAATTATTTCCGCTTAAAAGTATTTCGCTTTACCATATCACATCTTAATACTTTCCTTTACCATTTCCCTTTATAATTTCCTTTTTCCATGATTTCCCTTTACTATTTCCCTTTACTATTTCTTTTTACCACGACTTCAATTTCCATTTACTATTTCCTTTACCATAATTTCCTTTAATATTTTCCTTTACTATTTCTCTTTACCACGATTTCAATTTCCCTTTATAATTTCCTTTTCTAATTTTCCTTTACCATTTCCCTTTATCATATTACTCAAAAATACTTTTCCTTATCATTTCCCTTCATCGTTTCCTTTACCATAATTTCCATTTATTATTTCTCTTTATTACGATTTCTCCTTATCATTTTTTCCCATGATTTCCATTTACCACATTTCACTTTAGCATTTCCCTTTACTATTTCTCTTTACAACCATGTCAATTTCCCTTTACCACGATTTCTATTTCCCTTTACTATTTCCCTTTATAATTTCCTTTTCTAATTTCCCTTTAGCATTTCCCTTTATAATTTCCTTTTCTAATTTCCTTTTACCATTTCCCTTTATCATATTGCACAAAAATACTTTCCCTTATCGTTTCCCTTAATCATTTCCCTTCACCGTTTCCTTTACCATGATTTCCATTTCCTTTTACCATTTCCTTTACCATAATTTCCTTTCATAAATTTCCATTTATTATTTCCTTTTACTATATTTCATTTCACCATTTCCCTTTATAATAATTTCCCCTTACAATGATTTTCTTTTACCATATTTCCCTTTACCATTTCCTTTTACCTAGATAAAATTTTCTTTTCTAGACTGGGATAAAAGATCCCGAGGTTTGGAAACGTTACAATGAAATTGCTAAACAAATCATGAAATTGATTGCACTTACTAACGATTTTGTCGACTGCTACGGAGACCCTCAGAAAATAGGAAAAAGCGGGACAGACATTTCCGAAGGAGCGTGTTCAATTTTAATAGTACTTGCTTTAAAACACGCAACACCAGAACAAAAGAAAATTTTACAGGTGAAAAATTTCAAGAAACATTTAATTGTCTTCCCAAAAATGAATTTTTTCAAAAATCCTTCTTATATTCCGTAATTGTAATTACAGGAAAATTATGGATTTGACGATCCCCAAAAGATTTCCCGAGTTTACGAAGTTTACGACGATATGAATATTGTCTCTCGGTATTGCGAAATCGAGAAAGAGTGTATGGATTTAATTAATAAGATGGCCACGCAAGTGTCAACACAAATCCCCCCTGAAGTGTTTACTGACATAATAAGAGCTGATTTATTCAAAGCTTAAGTAAAGATTATAAAACTACATGTTGACAATAATTGGTTCAAGAAAATAATATTGTTTATTTCTGTGTTTGCAAAAACTTCCAAAGAATTATTAGACTAATTATTTAATTTATGTAATTTTTTAAATTTATTTAATTTTAATTATTTAATTTTTAATAAATTACTTAATTTATTAAAAAGGTCCGCGTGAACTTGATTATTGATATTAATTATTATTTCTTATTGAATTATTTGATATTATTTTATTTATTTTATTTGCCTTTGAATGATAGCAATTAAAAAAAAAAAGTTAAAAAAAAGTCACTCGCTGCCTGGAAATATAAAAACGAATTTTTCTACTTTTAGCTTCAAAGTAAAATTCTTTCGATATTGCAGAGGCTCATTTTCGAAAATCGAAAATTGAAATTGCAATTTTATTTTAAAAGCTTCAAGTAGACAAAGAGATGCAGAAGTTTTGAAAGAGAGTGAGCGTGCTACATATGGCTGGTGACATTGTTGGAAGGCTGATAAAAAATGCAGGCTTTAATTAAGAATACGGAGGGTAAATACCACGTAGAATTAAATTCCGAGCACCAGAGTGCAGACACAAGGGTGGGGGGGGGGGGGCATTAATAATAAAATTCGCCTCGTGTGTCAGACTTGGACTCAACGCGTGGAGCTCACATTGTGAAAAAAAGTTAACAAAAAAGACGTAACGAGTCAAATGAAACGAGCTGCCACATAAGGCGGTCAAAGAAAAAACATTTTTTGTAAAGGCTAATATTGCTACAATACAAATTTACATTTTCATTCAAGTCTGGATCCAACTTTATTCTTGCAGAAAATTTAATTTTATAATATAAATTATATATGCTAGAAGGAAAAACATTGCACAGAATATTTTTAAATTCATTTCATTTCTTTCAAGTGCTGTAGAATATGTTGAAATTGAGCTTAAAATTGAATAAAAAGTAACAGGTTTAAGTGGAAATTATACCTTGAATTTATCATTTGACCACTTTCTTTTTGCCTTGACCAAGTATTTTTATATTAGTTGTATCCTTTGACCACTGCTTTTAGCTTTGACTAAGTACTTTTGGGTTGATATTTTCCTTTGACCACCACTTTTTAAGTTGAATATCACCTTTGACCATTCACTTTTTCCCTTGACCAAGGATTTTTAAGATTATTTCTCTCTTTGACCACATATTTTCTCTTCGAATTTACCCTTTGACCATTACCTTTTTGCCTTGACCAAGTGTTTTATCTTGATTGTTTCCTTTGACCACTACTTTTTCGCTTTGACCTAATATTTCTGAGTTGAATGTACCGTTTGACCACTACTTTTTTGGCTTTAACCACGTATTTCTGCTTGATTGTTTCCTTTGACCACTATTTTTTCGCTTTGACCAAGTATTTCTGCGTTGAATGTACCATTTGCCCACTACCTTTTTGCCTTGACCAAGTATTTTTATATTAGTTGTATCCTTTGACCACTGCTTTTTTTGCCTTGACCACTACTTTTAGCTTTGACCAAGTACTTTTGGGTTGATATTTTCCTTTGACCACCACTTTTTAAGTTGAATATCACCTTTGACCACACATTTTCGCCTCTGATTTATCCTTTGACCATTAACTTTTTCCCTTGAACAAGGATTTTTAAGATTATTTTTCCCTTTGACCATTACCTTTTTGCCTTGATCAAGTATTTATGTGTTGAATATACCCTTTGACCACTACCTTTTTGGCTTTGACCACGTATTTCTGCTTGATTGTTTCCTTTGACCACTACTTTTTCGTTTTGACCAAGTATTTCTGCGTTGAATGTACCGTTTGACCACTACTTTTTTGGCTTTGACCACGTATTTCTGCTTGATTTTTTCCTTTGACCACTACTTTTTTGGCTTTGACCACGTATTTCTGCTTGATTTTTTCCTTTGACCACTACTTTTTGGCTTTGACCAAGTACTTTTGGGTTGATATTTTCCTTTGACCACCACTTTTTAAGTTGAATGTCACCTTTGACCACAAATTTTCGCCTCTAATTTACACTTTGACCATTAACTTTTTCCCTTGACCAAGGATTTTTAAGATTATTTTTCCCTTTGACCATTACCGTTTTGCCTTGACCAAGTATTTTTTCTTGCTTGATTCCTTTGACCACTACTTTTTGCCTTGACCAAGTATTTATGCGTTGAATATACCATTTGACCACTACTTTTTTGGCTTTGACCACGTATTTCTGCTTGATTTTTTCCTTTGACCACTACTTTTTCTTTTTGACCAAGTATTTCTGCGTTGAATGTACCGCTTGACCACTACTTTTTTGGCTTTGACCACGTATTTCTGCTTGATTTTTTCCTTTGACCGCTACTTTTTGGCTTTGACCAAGTATTTTTGGTTTGATATTTTTTTTTGACCACTACTTTTTTGCCTTCAGCAAGACTTTTTGTGTTGAATTTACCCTTTGACCTCACCTTTATTGTCTTGGCCAAGGAATTTTGTGTTAATTGTACCCTTTGACCACTACCTTTTTGCCTTGACCATATATTTTTACATTAACTATAAGTTTTGACCACGTATTTTATAGCTGAATGTACTCCTTCAATATTAGTGTGTTTCAGTATTTTAAGTAAATTATTATTAAGAACTACTCAAAATAAAATATCAGTGTTAAAGTGAAAGAATATTTAAAAAAATTTCTTAAAATTTAAGAAAAAAAGTTTTAAAACAATTAAAAAAATTAAAATTAAAATTTGTTGGTTTCATTCATTGAATTTAATAAAGAGTGGCTCACATCACACAACTATTTATAATCTGTGGGGATTCTTTATCAGCTTAATTAAACACGTAGTGAAATGTTTTGAATTAATTAAAAATGTGTGGAATTATTATCAGTACGTGCTCATATAAATATTTGTTCTCTAATTAAATTTTCTTAATTTATGACTTTTTAAATTTGTGGCTTTAATTTATGACTTTAATTTATGACTTTTATTAATTTAATACTTTCTTAATTTATGACTATTTACTTTCCTCCTCAAATAGTTATATGTGCTTCCTGTGGGAAAAAAAAATTATCCCCCGATATCCTAAAGTTACCGTAAGTTTAATATTTACCCTGAGATATAATTTTGTCCATCTTTCTCTTTAAGAAGTGAATCCAGGAAATTTAATGAAACCAGCGAAACTCGTTTCAAGTTCTATTTAAATACATTTTAGCTTAGCTTCGCTTACCAAAACGGCGGTTTGCAGATCGTAGAATTCTAAATAATAGTACTTACCGAAAGTTTCCAAGACAAAATCGCCGATAGCCGAAAGACTCGAGGGTGAGAATCCGGTTATCTCCGTCTGAGAGGAAATTCAGCGCGCATTGAAATTGGAGGAAGTAGGTGAAAAAACAATTGTTTTTACTAGCAGCAACAATCTGGCATATCAAAGTTAAAAACTTGGACGTTCGCCTTCCAAGTTTTGCTTCGAAACGATTTTACAGTCGCTTTACGCCACGAAGTTTTCGTGTATCCTTGGAGAGCGAGTTGGCTCTGCAAGAAGAAACTCGCAAAATCGACTTGTCTAGTTTTGAAATGTAGGACATATCTGGAAAATTTTCGTTTTATATAAAAACACAATTTTATAACAGTTTACTTTCAACGATTCGTTGAAGTGCAAATTTATTGGAATTCGTGTGAAACTTTTTTAACTACAGGAGCTTGATTAGATTAAAAATTTTAAGATATTTGTTTTCGGCCTTGACCAAGTAGTTTTTCTTGATTTTTTTCTTTGACCACTACTGTTTTGGTTTGACCAAATATTTCTGCGTTGAATGTACCGTTTGACCACTACTTTTTTGGTCTTGACCAAGTATTTTTTCTTGATTTTTCTCTTTGACCATTACTTTATGGCTTTGACCAAGTATTTTTGGGTTTATATTTTCCTTTGACCGCTACTTTTTTACCTTGACCAACTATTTCTGCTATGAATGTACCGTTTGACCACTACTTTTTTGGCCTTGACCAAGTATTTTTGCTAGATTTTTTTCTTTGACCAAGTATTTTAGGTTTGATATTTTCCTTTGACCACTACTTTTTCGCCTTGACCATGTATTTTTGAGTTGACTAACCCTTTGACCACTAGTTTAGTGCCTTGATCAAGGAATTTTGTGTTAATTGTACCCTTTGACCACTAAAGTTTTGCCTTAACCACGTCTTTCTATATTGAATATACCCTTTGACCACTACTTTTTCGGACTTGACCAAGTCATTTTACTTGATTGTTTCCTTTGACCACTACTGATTTGGTTTGACCAAATATTTCTGCGCTGAATGTACCGTTTGACCACTACTTTTTTGGTCTTGACCAAGTATTTTTTCTTGATTTTTTACTTTGACCATTACTTTATGGCTTTGACCAAGTATTTTTGGGTTTATATTTACCTTTGACCACTAGTTTTTTTGGTTTGACCAAGTATTTTTACTTTTAATATACCCTTTGACCACTACTTTTTTTCCTTGACCAAGTATTTGAACGTTGAATATACCCTTTGACCACTACTTTTTTGGCTTTGACCAAGTATTTCTGCGTTTGACCATTACTTTTTTGGTTTTGACCAAGTATTTTTGCTTGATTAATTTCTTTGACCACTACTTTTTTGCCTTGACCAAGTATTTGAACGTTGAATATACCCTTTGACCACTACTTTATTCGGCCTTGACCAAGTATTTTTTCTTGATTTTTTTCTTTGACCACTACTGTTTTGGTTTAACCAAATATTTCTGCGTTGAATGTACCGTTTGACCACTACTTTTTTGGTCTTGACCAAGTATTTTTTCTTGATTTTTTTCTTTGACCATTACTTTATGGCTTTGACCAAGTATTTTTTGGTTTATATTTTCCTTTGACCACTAGTTTTTTGGCTTGACCAAGTATTTTTACTTTTAATATACCCTTTGACCACTACTTTTTTTCCTTGACCAAGTATTTGAACGTTGGATATACCCTTTGACCACTACTTTATTGGGCCTTGACCAAGTATTTTTGCTTGATTTTTTTCTTTGACCACTACTTTTTGGTTTTGACCAAGTATTTTAGGTTTGATATTTTCGTTTGACCACTACTTTTTTGCCTTGACCAAGTATTTTTGAGTTGACTAACCCTTTGACCACTACTTTCTTGGCTTTGACCACGTATTTTAGCTTCATTGTTTTCCTTGATTACTACTTTTTGGCTTTGACCAAGTATTTTTGAGTTTATATTTTCCTTTGACCACTAGTTTTATGGCTTGACTAAGTATTTTTACTTTTAATATACCCTTTGACCACTACTTTTTTGCCTTGACCAAGTATTTGAAAGTTGAATATACCCTTTGACCACTACTTTTTCGATCTTGACCAAGTATTTTTTCATTGTTTTCTTTGACCACTAATGTTTCGCCTTGACCAAGTGTTCTGCCTTGAATGTACAATTTGACCACCACTTTTTATCTATGACCAAAAATATTTGGGTGGATATTTTCCTTTGACCGGTACTTTTTTACCTTGACCAACGATTTCTGCGTTGAATATACCGTTTGACCACTACTTTTTTGGCCTTGACCAAGTATTTTTGCTTGATTGTTTTCTTTGACTACTACTTTTTGGTTTTGACCAAGTATTTTTAATTTTTTTCCCCTTTGACCACTAAAGTTTTGCCTTAACCACGTATTTCTATATTGAATATACCGTTTGACCACTACTTTTTTGCCTTGACCAAATATTCTTACTTTTAATATACCCTTTGACCACTACTTTTTTGGCCTTGACCAAGTATTTTTGCTTGATTGTTTTCTTTGACCACTAAAGTTTTGCCTTAACCACGTATTTCTATATTGAATATACCCTTTGACCACTACTTTTTCGGTCTTGACCAAGTATTTTTGCTTGATTTTGTCCTTTGACCACTACTTTTTTGCCTTGACCATTTAATTTTTGCAATGAATTCTATCCTTTGACCATTACTTTCTTGAATCAACCTAATATTTTGGCATTGACTGCACCCTTTGACAACGCATTTTGTTGAACTATATTTTTTGACCACGGTGTTTTAAAATTTCTCACCATATGACCATATATTTTTAACATGACTATACCTGTTGAAAACACCCTAATGCCTTCAATAAATATTTTTACCTAGCATCACAACTTGGTCAAATATTTTCGTGTGACTATATTCTTGACCACTATGTCCTTTTGACCTTGACTGTACCTCTTGCCCAGATTCTCTACCCTTAATTTTATATCTCTCTCTTCAACAAGTTCTTATATTAATTTATAATAAAAAACAAATAAAAATTTAAAACTCAATAAAAAAGAAGTAATAAAAAAAATCGTGGATAAATAATTATTTGGAAAATTGTGAAAAAATGCCCTCTACAGCTGGTTATATTTTTAAAAACAGTATTGAAAAATATTTCGTTCATGCAACAACTTCTCATCTCTGTTTTCGACAAATAACGTCGTTACGAAGTAAATAAAGATTGTAAATTATGAAATACGTTCAAGATACTTGTGATTTTCTCTCCCTTCAAAAGCAATTTGTTCTCCTTCTTCGCCTACACCAAAGAGGACATTTTTACTTGTTACCGTCGTTCTTAACGAAGATATAAGTCGCCTCGAACTTGTACTATTATAACTTTGCAAAATGAACCCTCCGGTTATTTTACCTAAAGTCTTTTTCGAATCGAGGACGTTTCGAGTTAGTTGTGTAATTCTTTCCTATCTCTAAAGATTCAAGAAAAAAACTTACAAATTCAGACAAAAATTTTCTTTTATTTTTACGATCTATTATACAATGGAAAATGACGATTCACTTTATGTTCTTATTTAGACAAAACCTTAACTAAACAATAGAGATGAAAAGATAATTTTTCAACTTAATCAAAATGGTCATTTATTTATCACGTGATCAAGTTTTGGCTAATTTTCGACTTTTTGGTGTACGTCACATTAAAATTTTTAAAAATATTTTAATGTATTCTTTTATTTCGGAGAGTTTCATTTTATGATGAATTCAACAGATTTAAATTGAATTTAAAATTTTTTAAATAAATTTTTGATTTTTGGGAAAAAAAATGTGGTCCCTCTTTTCAAGGTCACGTGATATATAAATGACCCTAAATTAGTCTTAAGCGTGCGTAACATACATGATAAAATTTACCGCAAACTTGAACACTCGAATAAAGATTTAAAATTTAATTAAATAAATGATTCTGTGTGAAATAATCATTAGTTTGTGTGAAAATACTTGACTTCAATTTACAAAATTTTTCTTTTGTTCCGTTCAAAGCATGAAAAAATTGTTTGGCAGTCGACAATACAACTTTTAACGCTTAATCTATTTACTCATCGAGTGATATGTACAGTGTATATTTACAACAATCGTCTTTTTTTGACGTTTTGTGTTATATATAAAATGCGATATAGAATATACACAAAAAATTGCGATTAGCTGTAAATCCTATTTTTACAGGATTTATTTTATAGGATTTTATTTGATGTATTTACTTATCTATCTTTTATTTTCCTCCGAAGAAAATTGCAAAACTTTTTGCAATTCATGATGTAATTTCTATATCGCATTTCATAACTTACAAAATTTTCTGACTTGTAAAGGAAGAGTCGAGTTTTTACACCTGTGGAACTTAAGGGACTACGCCACTGTAAAATTTTGTTTCCAGAATTTTTGAAATTCAATATTTCAGAGTTATCAACGGATTTAAATTTTTCATATTTTGGTTTGTTAAGAAAAGTAATTTCTACAAAGTTTTATACAAAAAATTAAAAAATTTAATAATATTTATAAAATAATAATTTTTTTATGTGGAATTTATGAAAAAAAAAATATATAAATTACTTTTACAAAAAGTTAAGAAAAAGAAAATCTAAATCCGTCGAAAATTTTTCGAAGTAAATGAATTTAAAAATTAGAAACAAAAAGAATAATTCACAGTGGCGTAGTCTGTGAAAAACTTTCAATGCGAAACGGATTAATAAAAAATGAAAGAAACGTATAAATATAAATATTGAATATTAAATATAAATGAATGTGGAGCAACAAATTCTTGAATTTTAACTTCACCTTTTGACCTATTTTACTATTTAACGGATATCATTAGTTGCTTGATTGAACTGGAAATTCAACGCAAAGTAAAATGAGATAAAGCGGAGTCACTATTTGAAAATCGATATCTTTTCTCAAGATATATTTTCCTCTTCCAATCCCCAGTGGATTTATTCCGAGCTGGGATTTAGACACATAAGAATTATTGATTCATTTTTCAACCTTTATGTCCGAGCAATAATGTCAAAATAATTTTGAGAATCATTCTTTCTGGAAGATTTCACAGACGTTATAAAAGTTTGCAATTTTTAGAAATTTAGTATCCAGAAGTCTCAAACTCTAACTTCCAAATCCAATAATTTTGGGTATTTTTTAAAATAATTTTCAAACAAAATTTTAATAAGTGTTGCTCAGCCTGATTTTTTAATAAATATAAAAAATCACTTCTATTTTATAATTTTCGTTAACACTTGTCTTGGAAAACTTTCTCTTGTCAAAATAAATAATTTTTAATTAAAAAATAAATTGTAGTATTTTTCGTAAATAATTAAAAAAATGATTTCTGAAATTACGTCACGTTCAATTTTTAATTTTTTTCTGAAATTTCAGATTAATTCTTATTAATTCGAATTTATTTCGTTCAAAGTCTGTAAAGAACGTTCGTAATCATGTAAATATTTATAATTACAAAAAAAATACAAAAAATATTTTTGAAATAAAAAAAAATTATTTGTTTTAATCTTAATTTGTATGGACGTGAAATTGGCGAAAAAAGAAGAAAATAAATTTTGAGATCTTAGGAGTGATAAAACAAATATTTTGAGTAAGTTTCCAGTTCGCTTGAAAGTCTCAAGTTCCACCTGCACTTAATACAATATCGTCAATTTACACAATCCGACCTGTTCGATTATTTTGGTTTCGGATTTCCACATAGAAAATATAGCCACACAAAAAAAAAAACAGAGATCAAGAACTGTTAATGAGACACATGTATTCTTATATATTTTAAGTGGCTGGCTCCTAATTTGAGATCAAAATAGTTTGGCGAAAGTTTCGAATGGAAATTTATTCCGAATCAATTCGAAATTTTCCGAATCATTCCGTTTGTTTCCGAACCAACCAGTTTCAATTCGATTTAAGTCGAAGGAAGCTGTCAATCCGAATCAATCCGAAGATCATTCAAAACCAATCCGAATGAATCCGTTATATTCTAATCAATCCGAATCTATTCGGAAAATGTGAACTGTCAATTCGAATGAATATGTTTTATCAGAATCTATCCGAATATATTCAAACATTTAATTTGAATGAATCCAATCAATCCGAATGAATCCGGTCAATTCAAATTGACCTGATTTATGGGGATTGAAAGTACGGATTAAGTCGGATAGATTCGGATAAAACGGATTCATTTGGATTGATAAATAAGATTTGAGGGATTGATTCTGATCAAAAGTTTGGATTGATTCGGATAGAACGGATTTATTCTGATTGATTTCGATTCATTCGGATTAATTCTGATAGGCCGCAATCATTAGGATTGATATTGATTAATTCGGATTGACTGTGATAGATTGGATTTATTCGTATTGATTCGGATAGACCTACTTCTTTCAAAATCTTTCGGATTGATTCGGATAGACCGGATTAATTCGGATTAAAAGATCTGATTTACTGGACAGATCGGAATCATTCGGATTGAAAGTTCGGATTAATTCGGATTAATTTGGATTGCCGGATTCATTCGAATTAATTCGGATTGCCGGATTCATTCGGATTCATTTGGATGAAAGTTTCGGATTGATTTTGAATATGCCTCGGATTGATTCGGATTGAAAACTTCCTTCGGCTTAGATCGGAATGAAACTGTTTCGTTGGAATAAAAATTCCGAAAATTGCCTCAGATTCGAATTCAGTTATTCAATATACACAGGAATACATTTGTCTCGAAAAAAATTCTTGACATATTTTTTTCCGTGGCTCTGATATTGTTCCATAAACCTATTTAAATAGTTGTATAATCGCGAAAATTTCGGTTTGAAATTTATTCCGAACCAATTCGAAATCATCCGAATCATTCCAGAATTTCGTTCCGAACCAAATAGTTTCATTCCGATTTAATCCGAAGATAGTTTTCTATCCGAATTAATCCGAGGCCCATTCAAACTCAATTCGTACCTGTTATCCGAATGAATCCGAATGAATCCGGCCAATCCGAATTAATACGAATGAATCCGGTCAATCCGAAATAATACTAATTAATCCGTGCTTTCAATTCGAATGATTGCGGTCAATCCGAATCAATCCGAGCATTTAATCCTAAAGCATACGGTCATTCCGAATAAATCCGAAGTTCATTCAAAATCAATCCGAATGAATCCGTTATATTCCAATCAATCCGAATCTATTCGGAAAATGTGAACTGTTAATCCGAATGAATCGTTATATCAGAATCTATCCGCATAAATCCAAACTTTTAATTTGAATGAATCCAATCAATCCGAATGAATCCGTTCTATTTCAATCAATCCGAATCTATTCGGAATATGTGAAGTGTCAATCCGAATAAATCTGTTATATATGAGAATCTACCGAATAAATACAAACTTTTAATTTGAATGAATCCGGACAATTTGAATTGACCTGATTTATGGGGATTGAAAGTACGGATTAAGTCGGATAGATTCGGATAAAACGGATTCATTTGGATTGATAAATCAGATTTGAGGGATTGATTCTGATCAAAAGTTTGGATTGATTCAGATAGAACGGATTTATTCGAATTGATTCCGATTCATTCGGATTGTTTCTGATAGGCCGAACTCATTAGGATTGATATTGATTCATTCCGATTGACTGGGATAGACTGGTCTCATTCGTATTGATTCGGATAGACCTTATTCTTTCAAAATCTTTCGGAATGATTCGGATAGACCGGATTAATTCGGATTAAAAGATCTGATTTACTGTATAGATCGGAATCATTCGGATTAATTTGGATTGCCGGATTCGAATTCAGTTATTCAAAATGCACAGGAATATATTTGTCTCGAAAAAAATTCTTGACGTCTTTTTTTTGCGTGGCTCTAATATTGTTCCATAAACCTATTTAAATAGTTGTATAATCGCGAAAATTTCGGTTTGAAATTTATTCCGAACCAATTCGAAATTATCCGAATCATTCCGGAATTTCGTTCCGAACCAAATAGTTTCATTCCGATTTAATCCGAAGACAGTTTTCTATCCGAATTAATCCGAGGCCCATTCAAAATCAATTCGAACCTGTTATCCGAATTAATCCGAATGAATCCGGCCAATCCGAATTAATACGAATTAATCCGTGCTTTCAATTCGAATGATTGCGGTCAATCCGAATCAATCCGAACATTTAATCCTAAAGCATCCGGTCATTCCGAATAAATCCGGTCTATCCGAATGAATCCGAATGATTCCGAAAAATCGGATAAATTCGGATTCATTCATATTTTTACCGAATTAAAAAAAAAACTATAAAGTAAAAAGTTTGGATTAATTCTGATTAGTTCGGATTGACTGCATTCATTCGGATTTATTCGGATTGATTCGGATTGATTTTTCACGGGATTCGGATTAATTCGGATTGAAAACTTCCCTTGGATGAGATCGGAAAAAAACTGTTTGGTTCGGATACAAACAGAATGATTCGAAAAATTTCGGATTGGTTCGGAATGAATTCTAATTCGAAACTTTAGCCAGGGATGGACACGGTAGAATTCTTCGACGGACAGGTACATGATGCAATTCCTTGGAATTGCTTCTCTTGGAGGACACAGAAATTTAGCTGGTGTTATCGACGTTCCATTCTTTGGTAAGCCAATATTGTTTGCCGATCTTCTTGTGGATGCTCTTAAAACTCCCCTTCGCTTATTCGACCAAACTGTATCGGTTACTGCAATATCATCCTAAGAAGTAGCACGACCGGAAGCAACGTCGCAGCCATTCTGTCACCGCTCCCATGATGCATTGCCGCTGGGTGTTCTTCTGAAACAAATGCCTGGGCTAGAGTGCTGCTTCCTATCTGCTTCTGCTTCACAAATTTTATCTATAATAGTCAGGGTGACAATTCGCCAGGAATTCTCCAAAAGATAAGCTAGCAGATATTGCTTCGATTCTTCGATATATATATAAGACATTTTTCATTTTAAGTAAAATATTTCTGATGTGTAAATTAAATTTAATAATTTAAATTTTGTTATTTATTCTGTAATTTAATTTATTTTTATTTATTTTGTTTTATTCTATATTCAAGAAATTGTTCTGAACAATTAAAAAGATTTGTAAATGTATAACTGTGATTCCTTATTTTTTTTTCCTTAGCACTAAATGCGTTTTATAAGACCTGACATTTAAGAGCTTTTATATGTCTTATATATATATATTTATATATATGTAGTATTAAATGTCCCATTGTAAAATTAGAGATTGTATTTTTATTGAAATCTACCGTCTATGCGAAAGCAGTAAAATAAAATTTAATCGCTACCTCCCACGCAATTTCGTTAAATGGAAGTTTGCCAAGTACTCTGACAAAAGGACAACTACTATTTAAAGAGAGAAAGTCGTAGGGGATTATTTTAAACTCCGATTTAAAGGAAGAGATTGTAAAATCCTATTCTGGGAAAAAAATGTTGCTCAGCATTTCTAGAGTATTTCTTATTTTTTATGATTGAGGGAGGCAGATTCTATTGTCAGTATAATCATCAGGTTTTAGCCTAAACTTGTATTACTATAATAATCGAATAAATTCTCTTAATATAGATGCAGATAGATTTGTTATTTCTGCACTGAAAAAAAATAGTTAGTAGGTCTACCTACTATTCCTAGTATCAGATTTCTTTATCAGATTGTTATCCTAGTATCAGATTGCTACTTTATTAATTGGGACAATAATTTTTTTGTTGACAGTGCTACTGGGTATAACTGTTAGGGATATTATACAATTACTAATGGTACAAGTACTAATGGTACAACTATTAAAGGTACAACTACTAATGGTACAACTATTAATGATACAACTACTAATAGTAGAACTATTAATGGTACAACTGCTAATGATATATCTACTGTTGGTACAACTATTAATGGTACAAATAAAAATGGTACAACTACTAATAGTACAACTATCAATGATAAAAATACCAATGATAAAAATACTAATGGTACAGCTACTAATGGTGCAAATCTTAACGGTGAAACTATTTACGGTACAACTTATAATTATACAAATATTAATGGTACAACTGCTAATGGCATAACTATGAATGGTAAAAATACTAATATTACAACTACTAATGGTACAACTATTAAAGTTACAACTACTAGTAATACAAATATTAATGGTACAACTATTAATGGTACAACTAATAATGGTACAACTGCTAATAGTAAAACCATTAATGGTACAAATAAAAATGGTACAACTACTAATAGTACAACTACTGTTAGTACGACTATCAATGATAAAAATACTAATGGTACAGCTACTACTGGTGCAAATATTAACGGTGAAACTATTTATGGTACAACTAATAATTATACAAATATTAATGGTACAACTGCTAATGGCATAACTATGAATGGTAAAAATACTAATATTACAACTACTAATGATACAACTACTAATAGTACGACTATTAATGATACAACTACTAATGGTGCAACCACTAATTTTACAACTACTAATAGTATAACTATTAATGGTACAAATGCTGATGATGCAACTATTAATCGCTGTAATAATAAACCATTCATAGTTGTACCATTAGTATTTGTACCATTAATAGTTGTACCGTTAATATTTGCACAATTAGTATTTCTAATATTAATAGTCGTATTGTAGTTTTACAAATAATAGTTGTAATGGTACAACTAATGGTACAACTATTTATGGTACAACTACTAGCAATACAACTAATAATGATACAGATATGATACAGACTAATGGTACAGCTGCTAATGGTATACCTATCAATGGTACAAATACTAATGGTGCAACTATTAAAAGTACAACTACTAATGGTACAACTAATAATGATACAGATATTAATGATACAACTGCTAATGGTATAACTATCAGTGTACAATTACTAATGGTCCAACTATTAATGGTGCAAATAATAATGGTACAACTATTAATGGTACAACTATTAATGGTACAACTAATAATGGTACAACTAATAATGGTACATCAACCAATGGTGCAAGTATTAATCATTGTACCATTAGTTTTGGTACCATTAATAGTTGAACCGTTAATATTTGCACCCTTAGTGGTTGTACCATTAGTAGTTGTACCATTAATAGTTGTGCTGCAGCTGTACCATTTGTAGTTATGCCATTATTAGTTGTAATGGTGCAACTAATGATACAACTATTGATGGTAAAATACCAATGGTACAGCTACGAATGGTGCAAATATTAACGGTACAACTATTAATGGTACAACTATTAATGGTGCAATTATTAACGGTGAAACTATATATGGTACAACTAATAATGATACATATATTAATGATACAACTGCTAATGGTATAACTACTAATGGTACAAATACTAATATTAAAACTACTAATGGTATTACTATCAATGGTACAAATACTAATGGCACAACTATTAATCGCTGTACCATTAGTATTTCTAATAATAATAGTTGTACCATTAGTAGTTGTACCATTAATAGTTGTAATGGTACAGCTAATGGTACAACTACTAATGATAGAACTATTATTGGTAGAACTGCTAATGGTATATCTACTATTGGGACAACTACTAATGGTACAAATATTAATGGTACTACTATGAATGGTACAACTAATAATCTTACAGGTATTAATGATACAACTGCTAATAGTATAACTATCAATGGTACAAATACTCATATTACAACTACTAATGGTACAAATACTAATGGTGCAACTATTAAAAGTACAACTACTAATGGTGCAAATATTAACGGTACAACTATTAATGGTACAACTACTAATGGTACAACTACTAATGGTACTACAACTAATAGTAAAAATATTAATGGTACAACTAATAATGATACAGATATTAATTATACAACTGCTAATAGTATAAATATCAATGGTACAAATACTAATGGCACAACTATTAATCGCTGTACCATTAGTATTTGTACCATTAATAGTTGTACCGTTAATATTTGCACCATTTGTATTTCTAATAATAATAGTCGTACTGTAGTTGTATCATTAGTAGTTGTACCATTAATAGTTGTACCATTAATAGTTGTAATGGTACAGCTAATGGTACAGCTACTAATGATAGAACTATTATTGGTAGAACTGCTAATGGTATATTTACTATTGGGACAACTACTAATGGTACAAATATTAATGGTACTACTATGAATGGTACAACTAATAATCTTACAGATATTAATGATACAACTGCTAATAGTATAACTATCAATGGTACAAATACTAATGGCACAACTATTAGTCTCTGTACCATTAATAGTTGTACAGTTAATATTTGCACCATTAGTATTTCTAATAATAATAGTCGTACTGTAGTTGTACCATTAATAGTTGTAATGGTACAGCTAATGGTACAACTACTAATGATAGAACTATTATTGGTAGAACTGCTAATGGTATATTTACTATTGGGACAACTACTAATGGTACAAATATTAATGGTACTACTATGAATGGTACAACTAATAATCTTACAGATATTAATGATACAACTGCTAATAGTATAACTATCAATGGTACAAATACTAATGGCACAACTATTAGTCTCTGTACCATTAATAGTTGTACCATTAGTAGTTGTACCATTAATAGTTGTAATGGTACAACTACTAAGGGTACAACTGTTAATAGTACAACTAATAATAGTACCACTACTAATGGTACAACTATTAATTTGTGATTGCCAAAACCACGATTTTGATTAATACAACCATTTCTGGTTGTGGAAAGTATTATTGAATAGTTGTGTCAACTATTTAATAATAGTTACCACATAGTTGTGCTTGTAGCCAATTAATTGTTGTGGTTTTTGCTCCCAAAATTGTAGTTGTAACTTATTTTACTATTTCTATAGTTGTTACAACCATAGTTGTTTTTTCCATGTATGTATAGTACGTATATTATGTATAATATGTGTAGTGTGTATAATATATGTGGTACATATAGTATACATACATAAAAAGCGAAAACTATAAAAAAAGCTTTCAATAGTAACGAGCGAGCTTCTTTACCATTAAGAATGTGGACCCGCACGCTATTGGGATGCGCATTGCTTGGTGAGCAGGTGTAGAGGCCGGAATCCTTCTGTATTGCTTTCTGAATCAGTAAACGGCTAGAAGTCACGGGTCCCTTTTCCGTAACCAGGCTAATGCCACCTCTAGGAGAGTCGAAGTTAATCGCCTGCGAATAAAGAGAATACGTAGGGGTACGTTAAGGTGCATTCGGCTTTATAGTCGAGGGTTGTTGCCTAAAGTAGAACCATAAGTGTTATTAGAGCTTTCTATAGTCAGCTTAACAAGCTAGACAACCTTAGCGATTACCTACTACTGCTAATTTCAAAGAGAATATTGACGAGAATTCCCCTAAGAGCATGTTATCGTTAAATACTATGGTCTCTCCTTTCCTCTCATTTGCTAACATAATACTCGAAACTTTCTTCCGGATTATGCATTAGCTCTCGTTCGCTGTGATCAAATTTTACTGCTTATTGCGACAAAGTGTGATGGGATCTTGACGTCGATAACGTCGAGATATTTTTTTTATGTCCACGTTTTGGTTTGTGTTGCTTTTATAAGATTTATTGATTTCATCGATAGAGTCCAAGAAATTTTTTGGTTTCGATTGATTTTCAGACACAGACATCTAAATAACAGTTTTTTTGGAAAAGGTTTTTAAAGCAGTAGTTTGTCAAAGTATTTAGAGAAGGTGTTTAGTAAATCGTTTTAGAAAAATTGGTTGGAAAAGTGGTTTGAAAAAGTGGTGTAGGAAAGTAGTTTGGAAAAGTTTGTTTGGGAAAGTAGTTTGTAAAAGGTTTTTAAAAAAGTATATTGGGAAAAGTATTTGGAAAAGGTGTTTGGTAAATGGTTTTAGAAAAATTGGTTGGAAAATAGGTTTGAAAAAGTGGTGTGGGAAAGTAGTTTGGAAAAGTTTGGGTGGAAAAGTAGTTTGTAAAAGGTATTTAAAAAAGTAGAGTGGAAAAAGTATTTGGAAAATGTGTTTGGTAAATGGTTTTAGAAAAATTGGTTGGAAAAGTGGTTTGAAAAAGTGGTGTGGGAAAGTAGTTTGGAAAAGTTTTTTTGGGAAAGTAGTTTGTAAAAGGTTTTTAAAGAAGTAGTTTGTCAAAGTATTTGGACAAGATGTTTAGTAAATCGTTTTAGAAAAATTGGTTGGAAAAGTGGTTTGAAAAAGTGATGTGGGAAAGTAGTTTGGAAAAGGGTTTAAAGAGGTAGTTTGTCAAAGTATTTGGAAAAAGTGTTTAATAAATCGTTTTAGAAAAATTGGTTGGAAAAGTGGTTTGAAAAAGTGGTGTGGAAAAGTAGTTTGGAAAAGTTTTTTTGGGAAAGTAGTTTGTAAAAGGTTTTTAAAAAAGTAGATTGGGAAAAGTATTTGGAAAATGTGTTTTGTAAACGGTTTTAGAAAAATTGATTGGAAAATAGGTTTGAAAAAGTGGTGTGGGAAAGTAGTTTGTAAAAGGTTTTTAAAAAAGTAGATTGAAAAAAGTATTTGGAAAAGGTGTTTGGTAAATGTTTTTAGAAAAATTGGTTGGAAAAGTGGTTTGAAAAAGTGGTGTGGAAAAGTAGTTTGAAAAAGTTTATTTGGGAAAGTAGTTTGGAAAAGGTTTTTAAAGAGGTAGTTTGTCAAAGTATTTGGAAAAAGTGTTTGGTAAATGGTTTTAGAAAAATTGGTTGGAAAAGTGGTTTGAAAAAGTGGTGTGGAAAAGTAGTTTGGAAAATTTTGTTTGGAAAATTAGTTTGTAAAAGGTTTTTAAAAAAGTAGATTGTCAAAGTATTTGGAGAAGGTGTTTGGTAAATGGTTTTAGAAAAATTGGTTGGAAAAGTGGTTTGAAAAAGTGGTGTGGAAAAGTATAATAGTTTGAAAAAGTTTGTTTGGAAAAGTAGTTTGGAAAAGCTTTTTAAAGAAATAGTTTGTCAAAGTATTTAGAGAAGGTGTTTAGTAAATCGTTTTAGAAAAATTGGTTGGAAAATAGGTTTGAAAAAGTGGTGTGGGAAAGTAGTTTGAAAAAGTTTATTTGGGAAAGTAGTTTGGAAAAGGTTTTTAAAAAAAGTAGATTTGGACAAATTATTTGGAAAAAGGGATTGATAATTGGTTTTAGAAAAATATTTTGAAAAAAGAAATTCAAACAGTACATCAATGGAATAAAGAAAAAAGGAATAAATAGAAAAGGAATAAATAAAAAACTTTTCTCAAAACCATTAAATTTCTTACTTTGGTAAACCGCCAATAATTGTTTAAAATAAACGGTTTAATGAAGATTCAAAGAAGTTTCGTAATTACTTTCTGAGAGAGGTAACATCTTTTTAAAAGCGTTCTCAGTCAATTCGTAAAATATGTAACAACCATGCCTTCGGGTAATTCTAACTTGCTGAGCGAAGGACATCATTAACTCTCTACGTGTGAAGAAAACCAAACGAGCAAAGCTTGGGGTTAATCCAATTGTGATTAAATTTGAATTAGTGAGCATACAGTTTCAAAGACAGATAGTTTGTACTAAGCTCCTAATTTTTTTGAGGATTTTTTGACGAAATATCTTATAATAATATATTATTATTATATATTCTAAAATTTATACTTATTTAATAAAAATGAGAGAATTATTAAAATAATAAAAAGGACAGAATAATTAAAAGGTATTTGCATTTGTGAATTTTCTATTAATTGTTAAATTTGATTAAAAAAAAATGCTATCCGCCTGAATCCGTTTCGTACACAAGTGTGTATCTGAGCAAATTAGTTTCATTCCGAACGAATCAGTGAAAATTGAAAATCTTATCCGAATTAATCCGATTCGAATTCAGGTAAAAAAATCCTATACGAGTCAATCTGATTTATAATAATTCAAACCCAAAATTCTTATCCGAATCAATCCGACGCAATTCGGAAACAAATCAAAAATCCTTACTTCCTTTCCAATTCAACCCGATTCAAACTGGATTGATTGATTGATTGACTTTTCGGATTGATTCGAAATTTTAAAAAAATTTCCGTATAAGATTCGGATTTATACGGATTGAATCGTATTAGCTTCGGATTCAGTGGGATAGACAAGGCTTGAAAACATGGTTTGGATTAGCCTCGAATTCATCCGGATTGTTTCGGATTGAAAATTTTACTCGAATTAGAGTCGAATTCATTCTAATAGAAAATTCGGATTGACAGGGATTAAAAATTTGATACGGATTGGCAGATTCATTCCGATTAAAGAGTCGGATTGATTTTGAATGAACTTCGGATTAATTCGGATTGAAATCTTCCTTTGAATCAGATCGGAATGAAACTATTTGATTCGGATACAAATTCCGGAATGATTCAGAAAATTTCGGTTTGATTCGGGATGAATTTCAATCCGAACCAAACAGTTTCATTCCGATATAATCCGAAAGTAGTTTTCAATCAGAATTAATCCGAAACCCATTCAAAAGCAATCCGAATCTTTAATCCGAATGAATCTGTCAATTCGAATTAATCGTTATTAATCCGAAATTTCCATCTGAATAAATCCGGTCTATCCGATAAAATCCGGTGAATTACGATTTTCAATGGAAATGAATCCGAATTTATCCGGTCTTTCAGAATCAATACGAACGTTTCTTAAATATTCGGATAAATTCGGATTCATTCGGATTGAACGGTTTTTGTCGGTTTGAAGGAACGTACCAATTCTCATTAATTCGTATTGACGGATTCATTCAGATTAGAGATTTGGATTGATTTTGAATGAACTTCGGATTAATTCGGATTGAAATCTTCCTTCAAATCAGATGGAAATGAAACTGTTTAGTTCGGATATAAATTCCCGAATGATTCGAAAATTTCGGATTGATTCGGGATGAATTTCAATCCGAACCAAACAGTTTCATTTCGATCTAATTCGAAAGTAGTTTTCAATCAGAATTAATCCGAAACCCATTCAAAAGCAATCCGAACCCTTAATCCGAATAAATCTGAATGAATCCGGATTATCAGAATTTTCAATCCAAATAAATTCTAATTTATCTGGTCTATCCGAATCAATCCGAATGTTTGTAAAATTCGGATAAATTCGGATTCATTCAGATTAACCGGTTTTAATTGGTTTGAAACTACAGATTAATTCTTCATAATTCGGATTGACGGGTTCATTCGGATTAAAGATTCGGATTCATTTTGAATGGATTTCGGATTAATCCGGATTGAAATCTTCCTTGAAATCAGATCGGAATGAAACTGTTTGGTTCGGATACAAATTTCGGACTGATTCGGAAAATTTCGGATTGATTTAGAATGAATTTCAATCCAAAGCTTTCGCTCCCTGCTGGAAGTAAACAGATTCAAACGGATAGAAAATTTGTATCTGTTTGAATATAAAACTTGCATCCTTTTCAATCATATTCTATTCTCTGTTAAATTTTAAAATCTTTATCCATTTGAATTATTTTCAATACATAAAGTAGAATATAATCTGCCCCTATCCGGTTGAATCCGAACTTTTCTATCCTGATCTCTCCGTAAGATGTTGTCTTATTTATCCTTTTTAATCCGTCGTCAAAGTAAAAATATACTATTAATATAATATTTTGTAAAAAACGGATTAAAGAAGAAAAGAAATTATTCAAACGTATAAATTTATAATCCGTGATAGAAGACAGGATCAAATCTAACAATAAGTAATTCGTAGATAGATAAAAATTGAAACGCCGATAAAAAATGAAGGATTAAATCGGATAAGTACACAAAAGGACAGGAATTCATAAAATCGGATACAAAAGGATTAAAACGGATAGTAACACCGGATAAGATTATGATTCAAACAGATAGCCGGATAGCCAATGGATACAAACGGATTGCCGTGTATTAAAAATTATCCAAAAGGACACTTATGGATAGCTGACGTATTAAAACGGATAAAATATCAATCCGTTAACTTTCATACTTTCAGCAGGTAGCTATGACATCTGGCAACACGACATCGTTTAAAACAATAAAAAGTGTCTACTCGTAAACGTCAAGAGTCAAGAAATTAAATAAACTTTCTAAAACATAAACAAGCAACTAACAATAAAAAAAACACACTCCATAATTAGCCTGTAAGTTGTACCTCTTGATTGTGACTCCAAATCATGGAGGAAGGCGGTTCTGGGGCGTATTTGACGAGGCACGTGAGGTTGATCGTGCTGCCCTTGTTAATAAAAAGGTCCGGCCCTCCCACGACATCAGTGATTGGCTCTATAATCAAGTAAAAAAGAGTAAAAGCTCGTTAGAAGACTGTATCTCAAGTTGCGACGTCGACGTCGACGTCGTCGTTGGATCTACTAAGGAACTGAGAAAAAGAGTCCCTTTTAGATCGGAAAGCGAAACCTTTATGGTATCCGAGAGGGCTTCTCTTTGATGTGCCTTTACTGTATCCGCTGAACATAGAACGAGTTAAGGGAATGCCAGACGGGTCTTCTCGTCTTACTCGTCCTTTTTCAGGTACGAGCACAGCGTGTGGACTTTTAACCTACACGTATTTCTGGTTTGCCTGGATACTCCGAAAGCTAACTCGCTTATGTAGCCGGATAGAGACGTGCATCATCCTTTCAGGATGTAATATACCACACACACTCGTGCATCATCTTTCAACTTCAGAACAGAGACATCCGCTCTGGGCAACATGACGGAAAATCGAATTTTAATTTGTAAATTGATATTCTGTAACATATAGTCTATTTGGTGTATAAAATAGACGTTCGTGATGGAAATTTGATTATGGAGCACGGAGCCATTTATAAAGAGACTTACACTTGAGACTCTCAAATATAAAAAAATTAGAATAACAGAGCTAGCATTTTAGAAGTAAAAAGATAGAAAAGAATAGAAAAGGATAGAAAAGGATAGAAAGGGATAAGAAAGGATAGAAAAGGATAGAGATTTTTTATCCCTTCCAAGTGAATACTTTCCATCCATCAAACGTTATCTTTTTCTATCTTTGTGTGTATCCATCGTTTTCACTAGGCTCTATCTTTTCCTATCCCTTTCTATCCCTTTCTATCCTTTTCGATCCCTTCTATTCCTTTCTGTCCCTTTCTATCCTACAATTTTCAATCTTTTCCTATTCTTAGTTTTAAACTTATTAATTTTCAAATTTTGAACAAGCAATAATAATATTTTGAATACAATTTATTACTCATCTATCCATGTCTATCCCTTTCAATCTCTGTGTCTGTATAATCACTAATCTATCTCTATCTATTTTTATATTTTATTTTCTTGCACCAATATGGTTCTACTCTCTTAATCTTTAATCTTTTTATTTAAAGCGAATCTTTTAATCCGATCTTCTCTATCTCATATATTACTTATAATCACAATTAAAATGTATAAGTTTCATGATTTTAGATTTTAAAAGAAATTTAAATTGTGACAAAAACGTTTAAACGATTAGGAAGATATGAATATAAAAGTATATGTGGTAGAAAAAGTTTGATAAATACTAGATGAGGAGGAGGTAAATTTCAAGCTGGATCTTAGAGTACTAGAGATAGAAAGAGATAGATGAGGGTAGAGAAGAGATTGAAAGGGATAGAAAAGTGGAGATTAAAAGAGATAGGAGCGAATGTTGGTTGACAAGAAGATAGGAAGGTATAGAAGAGAATAGGAGAGAGATGGGCAGCAATAAAGGGGATTGAAAGAGATAGGAGCGAATTGAGATTGACAAGGAGATAGAAAGGGATAGAGAACTGGTGATTAAAAGAGATAGAAGCGAATTGAAATTGACAAGGAGATAAAATGGTATAGACAAGAATGCAAGAGAATAGAAGAGATAGACACGAATAAATAAGTGGGGATTGAAAGAGATAAAAGAGAATTGAAGTATGGTAGACAAGGAGATAGAAAGGGATAGGAAAGAATAGATGAGAAACAAGAAGGAATAGAGAAGTTGGTATTGAAAGAGTTAGGAAGAATTTTAATTCAGAGGTAAATAGAAAGGGATAGAATGGAATAGGCGAGAGATAGACAGGGATAAAGAAATGTGGATTGAAAAAGATAGAGAAGTGGGGATTAAAAGATATAGGTGTTGGTGTGGATTGAGAACTGGAGATTAAAAGAAATAAAAGCAAATTGAGATAGACACAGTGAAAGAAAGGGATATGCAGGGATATACAAAGATAGAAAGAGATAAATAAGTGGGGATTGAAAGAGAAAGGGGAGAACGTTGATTGACAAGGAGATAGAAAGGTATAGACGAGAATAAAAGAGATAGACAGGAATAAATAAGTGGGGACTGAAAGAGATAAAAGGGAATTGAAGTATGGTAGACAAGGAGATAGAAAGGGATAGAAAAGAATAGATGAGAAACAAGAAGGAATAGAGAAGTTGGGATTGAAAGAGTTAGGAATTTTAATTCAGAGGTAAATAGAAAGGGATAGAATGGAACAGGCGAGAAATAGACAGGGATAAAGAAATGTGGATTGAAAGAAATAAGATTAAAAGAGATAGGTGTTGGTGTGGATTGAGAACTGGAGATTAAAAGAAATAAAAGCAAATTGAGATGGACAAAGAGATAGAAGGGGATAGACGAGAATAGACGAGAATGAAGAAGGAATAGAGAAGTGGGGATTGAAAGAAATAGGCGTTGATGTGTATTGAGATAAAGAAAATGTTTTTTCTATCAGGAAAGATTGGTGGAGATAGACAAGAGATACAAATGGATAGAAAATAGGAGATTCAAAGAGATAAGCGTGGATTTGGATTGATATGGAGATAGAAAGGGATAGACAGTTGTATATAGAGATAGAAAAAGATAGAAGAGAACGGTGATTAACAATGAGATAGAAAGAGATAGATGGGGATGGACAAGGAGATAGAAAGGTATAGAGGAGAATAGAAGAGATAGACAAGAATAAATAAGTGGGGATTGAAAGATATAAAAGTGAATTGAAATTGGAAAGGAGATAGAAAGGGATAGATGGGGATGGACAATAGATAGAAAGAGATAAATAAGTGGGGATTGAAAGAGATTAAAGCGGATTGAGATTGACAAAGAGATAAAAAGGGATATGCAGGGATATACAAAGATAGAAAGAGATAAATAAGTGGGGATTGAAAGAGAAAGGGGAGAACGTTGATTGACAAGGAGATAGAAAGGTATAGACGAGAATAGAAGAGATAGACAGGAATAAATAAGTGGGGATTGAAAGAGATAAAAGGGAATTGAAGTATGGTAGACAAGGGGATAGAAAGGGATAGACAAGAATAGATGAGAAACAAGAAGGAATAGAGAAGTTGGGATTGAAAGAGTTAGGAATTTTAATTCAGAGGTAAATAGAAAGGGATAGAATGGAACAGGCGAGAAATAGACAGGGATAAAGAAATGTGGATTAAAAGAGATAAGATTAAAAGAGATAGGTGTTGGTATGGATTGAGAACTGGAGATTAAAAGAAATGAAAGCAAATTGAGATTGACAAAGAGATAGAAGGGGATAGACAAGAATAAATGAGAAAAAATAATGAATAAAGAAGTGGTGATTGAAAGAGATAAAATCGAATTGAAATTGACAAGGAGATAGAAAGGGATAGTCAAGAATAGATGTGAAACAAGAAGGAATAGAGAAGTTGGGATTGAAAGAGTTAGGAGGAATTTTAATTCAGAGGTAAATAGAAAGGGATAGAATGGAATAGGCGAGAGATAGACAGGGATAAAGAAATGTGGATTAAAAGAGATAAGATTAAAAGAGATAGGTGTTGGTGTGGATTGAGAACTGGAGATTAAAAGAAATAAAAGCAGATTGAGATTGACACAGAGAAAGAAAGGGATAGATGGGGATGGACAATAGATAGAAAGAGATGAAGGAGTGGGGATTGAGAGAGAAAGGAAAGAACGTTGATTGACAAGGAGATAGAAAGGTATAGACGAGAATAGAAGAGATAGACAGTAATAAATAAGTGGGGATTGAAAGATGTAAAAGCGGATTGAGATTGACAAAGAGATAAAAAGGGATATGCAGGGATATACAAAGATAGAAAGAGATAAATAAGTGGGGATTGAAAGAGAAAGGGGAGAACGTTGATTGACAAGGAGATAGAAAGGTATAGACGAGAATAGAAGAGATAGACACGAATAAATAAGTGGGAATTGAAAGAGATAAAAGAGAATTGAAGTATGGTAGACAAGTCGATAGAAAGGGATAGAAAAGAATAGATGAGAAACAAGAAGGAATAGAGAAGTTGGGATTGAAAGAGTTAGGAATTTTAATTCAGAGGTAAATAGAAAGAGATAGAATGGAATAGGCGAGAAATAGACAGGGATAAAGAAATGTGGATTGAAAGAGATAAGATTAAAAG
>UCOK01019174.1:0-11510 GCA_900474325.1 Synergus umbraculus
AATATATATTCTTATATATAGACTTATACTGAAAATATATTTATTTTTTACATAGGCACACATGATCGCTGTAAAAACATATATATATTATCGCATAATTTTTACGCTACGAAAAATCGGAATAAATTCTACGGTCGCCGGGATTCGATCTACCTAACCTATCTGTAACGCATCTAACGCAACTTATCTCTAATAGCTAAACCCCACGGCTAATCTACCACCAGGGTTGCACACGTAATATACCTAAAGTAAATTACATGAGGTTTTTGACGTAATTTACGTCTCTAGTTTTTTACATGTAATTTACGTTTTCAAGATGGCGACTGCGCTTCATATTTAGAAAGTAAACATAACCTAATTCTTGAATAATTGAGGTTATGTTATGCTCTTTTCCCCCCAAACTCCTTTCAAATCCGCCATTTTATACATTTATTACATTTTTTACGTATAATACGTAAAATACGTATTATACATATAAAAGTCCGAGTTACGCGTAACCGTGCAACCCTGTCTACCACATAGAATATTTTTAAAAAATCTCAGCAAAGAGCCAAAGCTTGACAATACAGGGCCGTTTTAAAAGTATTTGGGCCCCGGTCTCATTGGAATTTATTTCACTTATAAAATTTTGTTAAAAACCGAAATTCGAAATTTAGAACGATTAGATCAATTTTTCTTTTAAGAATGTATGAAATTATCAATACAAATATAAATCTATATTAATAAAGCTGAGTGAATCAGTACTCTAAAAGTTAGTTTCCTGCGCTCGTGGAGCATGTTGGTTTCCCTCTGAAGAAATGCTACCATTGGTCTAAATGTGGCGCGTGATTCAAAACACAATTAATTACAGCGAATGGCAGGATTTCTCCATTGGGAAGCCAACGCGTGCAGAGAGCCAACTTTGGTAAGCAAACGTTAAAAATAGCATTACATACTATTACTAAATAAAATTTAATAATACTTACACGTTTCCCTAATTATTTTTCCAATAATGTGGCCAATCTTTTAATATTTCACTTGCACGACTTGACACACTACGACACTAGTTTAACTTGACAGTTGACTTTGCTTAACCTAGCTTTATTCATGCAGCGCAAGCGTCCAATGAGACTGTACATTGTGTATACAGACAATGTAGAAAACAGTCAATGAATTCTTCGGCAACTCGTGAATCAGTTATTCGCTTTTGTGCTAGGGAATTATTGTATTTAAAATTTTTTGGAATCTGGAGGACTTTTTACAAAAAATTGAATGATTGTCTAGAAGTTTGTCACAATCTGTTGAATACAAATTGATGGACCGATGTTCCTAGACTGTGCTTGAATAATTATATGAGTTTTTTTCACTTTTTCGACAAAGTCTTCAGTGTTTTATTGAAAAGTATATCAGATTCTAAAAAAAAAAGTGACCTATCCTAGAATGGATGACTGTCAAGTAAAGTTTCAACAACTTATTTTTTCCGTGTACGCTGTTCCAAGCTGAGGTTCTTCTTTCATACTTTTTGTTTTCCTATCCTTAAAACATTGTTTAAAGGGTGTGACGGGAAAGTCATTTTAAGTATTAGAACTCCAAGTTCCCGTGAGCGTCAAGGCGGGAGTCTCTGACGAATCAATTTAAAGTTTAAAATATAGTAGGTTCCTTATCGACTAGCAGCGAAGTCTTGCGTTCGAGCGGTAGCGAGTGCGCAACTTTACCGACTCTGCGTGGTCGGGAACATCTGTGAGCTCACTTTTGTGTCACCCTTCCTGGCAAAAGGTTTTATGAGGTAATTGTTGATATATATACGTTCCACCTTCTCAAGGGAAATTTTTTAAGGGATATCAATGTACGCTATTCCCAACTGTTGATGTTTCTCCTTTGTTTTATTTTGTATTTTTTTAATTCGCCCGTGATTTTTGTCTTTCGTTAAATCTTCGTGTACTCTGTACCAAGCTTCGAAGATTTGATTTAACTTCTCATTTTTGTATCTCGCGATTAAATTCAATTCTTCGTGTACGCTGTACCAAGCTGCGGAGAATTGAAGGGGTTGCCAGTACGTTTTCGAGTCACGGTTCGGTACAGGGTTCGATAAGTTCCGGCCAAGGGTCAGATCTCGAAGCGCGCATAAATGCTCAAATTTTTGATATAAAAAGAAGGGTTTAGGTTTCGCGAAATAGATAATCGCGACTTGATTTTGTTCGTCATATGTTTCTAAATTGAAATATGTTTCAATTCGCGCCAGCACCGAATTTACTTAGCTAATTTGCGAATCTCTCGAAGAAGGGGTAAAGAGTTTGTGAATTTCTGAGTAAATTAATGCTGTCTTAAATAAAAATTTCTACCTCTTGTAATTGTTGAACTCAGAAAGGGACTCGAGAGATATTTTCATAGGAATGGATGAGACAACCACGATTTTGGTTGCCACAACCACAAATATTATTTGACAACAAACCCAGTATGTAGCATCTATTATGAAATAGTTGTGACAACTATTTAGTAATAGTTGCCACAGATGGCTGTGGTTGTCACATAATAGTTGTGGTTGTGGCAACCACAATCTTGGTAGTGGACACTATAAATTTAATTTGTACCATATTTGACTATTTCTCTGGTTGTCACATCCATACAGTTTTTTCCGTGTAGTCTTCTAATGCAAACAACTTTAGCATTGTATCGAGTCATTCCGCATCCGTGCAGTGCTAAAAGATCTCGCTTTTTGATTTCATAAATGATTTTTGAATAAATTTATGTTATTTTGTTACATAAATCTCTTGCGTATTAACTTGCCTCCCTCAGGAAACATTCCCATCTCCCTTGATTCCAACCCATAAGAGGGCATAAGGTCTTACTATTTCAGGAGGAACTACTTAGTAATTCTAATTTAATTCTTGAGAACACAGAAAGATGCAGCACATCCAATCAATACTGGAACAACTGTCGAACGATTGCCACAGTGCACTATTTCAATCTATTTCAGAAGATCTGCGTCCAAAGAAAGTTCTCCTCAAGGCGACTTCTGTTTCCTAACAAAGTGCAGGATCTCCACGGATTCTAGTATCAAGTGGGGTCTTTCAATTATCCTCCTTTACTTTACGTACAACGTAATGCTTCTAATATCCTGAAGATATTTTTGGCCCGTATGTTTCGATAGTGAAAATTTTTCAAAATGTTGAACTTTAACATATCAGAAGTCTATTCGTCAGGTTTGCAAAAACAATTTCAGCGCCATAAAATTAAATTGATCACAAATAACCCTGGAATAATTATTCCTAACTGTAACATGGAATCTTCTTATATTATATTATACTAGTGCTACTGACGGCCGCTACGCGGCCGTCGTGGTTCTATTTACTTTTCTATTTTCTTTTCTATACATTCAGTGTCAATGATTTATTTCTTAATTCGATACTTTTCGATATTCGACTTTGTTCAATTTGAGATTTTTATGTCATGACTTTTCTTATATAGGAGATATTTATATTCTTCTGACATTTATGGCATTTTAACAAAGAGGTCGAGATTATGACGGAAAAAGAAATGAAAATAAGTAAATCTGAACTCACAACTGTTATTTTGCCGAAGTTTAAAATAATATTAAATAATAATAGCAGCAAAATTATTGACACTGTTAAAAAATTGAAATCAGTTTCTTCTACCAATGAATGTGTAGTCACCTCCACTAATTTCGAAAAGGTGGGGGTCCTTCAGGAAAGGGAGGATACAATTTATTTATTATAATTGGGCATACTGTATTTGAAAGGATGGGATTAAATAGTAAAGGGAAAGTTTGAAAAGGATTCCGTTCGGTACACCACCTTAGTTGGGGTCGGTACTCATCCGAGTACACGGGAACACAAAGTGGGTACCATGGATAATCGTGGATTAAACGACACGGAGGAAAAGTAAGGAAGAGGGAGCGTTGGAAAAAAGGACTAAGGAAAGGACTCTGTCCGGTACACCACCTTGGTTCGGGTCGGTACTGGTCCGAGTACACGGGAACACAAAAAGTGGGCACCGTGGGTAACCGTAGGTTACACCGCACAGTGGAGAAAAGGATTGGAATAGGATTCAGGATTTGTAAAATAAATAGGACCAAATTTAAAAGTGGTTCAGAAGTTAATTTAACGCCGAGACTGGAAGCGCGGTTCAAGAGATGTTATCAATCTGCTAGTCGGACTATTAACTGAACAGTGAACTGAGACTGGCTAAAGCACCGTATTTATAATAGCTGGGCGGGGGGTTCATAGTGGGGGACGCGTGATGTGATTGGTCCACTTGGACCAAACAGAAGCGCGCCCTTCCCGATCGCCGGTCAACCAGCGCTTGGAAAGTCCAAATAAGGAGCGTTTTTTTAGCTTCGAAGCTTTTTCCAAATAAGGGCCGATATTTTTTCTTAGTCTCGGCGTTATATTTAGAATTTTATTAGTGAGTCATTTTAGAAATAGAATGGGTATTTGTACATATTTTGAAAAGGTTTGGCTTGAGGGTAAAATTAGATGTTGTTGCGGGCGACAAATGTATAAAATTGGTGGTGAAGTACAAAAATTTCTCTTCGTTCTTGGATGACTATATCATTGAAAGGGTAAAACAAAAATACAAAAATACAAAAATCTAGACGGAGCCCCTAGGTTGAATTTTGTGCAGGAACCATTAGGAATGCTTCCTGTAACTTTAATCTCTGAACCAATATATCAAAGCCACTGCAAAACTTACAAGTAAATCTCTTTTCTATTTTAAGTGGGAAAAGCTAGAAGTAATGATTACATTTTTTGTAATATATTTTTACAAGTAATATTGATTTTCCTTCGTCCAGAACAAAAAATATTATGTCTTTTCCATCACAATATTCTGCGCAACTTAATGAAAAATATCAATTAGTAACATATATACAACATTACTGTTGACTTTAACTTATTTTTTAATTTAGAAAATGTACCTTTCTTCAAACCGAATAGAAATTACGAACTTAGTCTAGGAAAAAAACTGCACTGACGTGGAAGTTTTCTAGTACGCTTCACACGGCAGGATTTAATTCTAAAAAAATATTCGATAATTGGGTATAAATCTAGACTTACAAATCCAAGAGATAGTTCTCTTTTAAGCAAAAAATAAAGTGTGCAAAAGCTTATTCTAAATAATATAATACATTAGTATGTTACATAGTAAAATCTACTCAATGCTGTTCGACTAGAAAATTTCCGTCGGTTAAGACTGTTTCGATAATAAGGAAATTCAAAATGTTCTTCAGAGGCAAATTAATAATCCATTTGTTTATTTCGATTTTCATATACGATTCCTACAGTATCATTAATAGAACAAATTATCTTGATCGCATTCTTAGACACGTGCAGAAAGAGTCTTGCACGTACTATAATGTACTTTTAATCACCGACAACAATCCAACCAACCAAAGTGCATCAGCTGAAGAAATTTTACGCAAAGTTCAACTAAAAATTCCGAGCAATGTCATCAATGTCGAAAATAATACGTTGGCTGATCCAATTTGGTCAAAAAGACCTTCGTACTTGAGTCCTCAATCATCAACTTTGTTCATGACAATTCAGTCTGCAAAAGATAACTTGCAAAATTTACAACTATCTTTAAAGGAATTCTTCCTCAAAATATCATCAAAAGTAGCTCGACCAAAGTGCTTAATGATTGTCTCAATAGCAGAAGGTAAATTTGGGTACGAAAAAAAGCTTCGGAGAATGCAATGGATCCAATCAGTACGGGAACAATTGTCGAATGATTGCCACAGTGTACTACTTCAATCCATACAAGAAGGTCTACGTACAAAGAAAGTTCTCGACTAGTCGACTCCTGTTTCCTGACAAAGTGCAGAATCTCCACGGATTCGAGATGAAAGTGGGGTCTTTTAATTATCCTCTATTGTTTTACCTAAAACGCAATGCTTCTAAATATCCTGTCGATGTTTATGGACAATATGCTTCGATAGTGAAAGCTTTTTCAAAAAAGTTGAACTTTAAGCTATCAGAGGTCCCTTCAGAGATTGAAGATTGGGGAAATATAGACTGTAATGCAATTAACTCGACCGGCTTGCATAGACAAATTCAGCGGCATGAAATTAATTTGATCACGAACCCTGGGATAATGATCGCTAACTGTAATATGGAATACAGTAAACCGATGAGGCTATTACGATTCTATGCATTGATACCTATTTTATCAACAAAAACTCTATCGATCTCCTTCACGGCCAATTGTTTGTACATAATCCTGGTCGTGTTCGTAATTTCGATGTTAATACACATCTTGAAATTTGAGGAAGACGTTTGGCCATGGGAAAGTATACTACAAGTGATGCTGGGATTGACAGTGCCCCGCGAACCTCAGAGGAATTCTGAAAGGATAGTTTTTGTCTTCCTCTTGATTGGATTCTGGATATATTCTTCCGACATTTATGGCATCTTAACAAACGTCGAATTTTTGACAGATGAAGAAGTGAAAATCGATTCTCTGAAAAAATTAAGTAAATCTCAACTCGCAACTGTAATTTTGCCGAATTATAAAGTGGTGTTGAATAATAAGAGCAGCACAATTATTGACACTTTTCTAAAAAAATCAAAATCAGTTGCTTCTACCGAAGAATGTATAGAATGTAAAAATCTAGATGGAGCTCCTTTGTTGAATTTTGTGAAGGAACCATTAGGAATGTTTCCTGTAGTTTTTAACTTTGAAGCCAAATCGCCATATCTTTCAGCTGCTAACCAGATCTTATTAAGATTGATAGAATCTTGACTATTCGATCAATGGAAAAAGAATTACACATCGAAAAGGGTAAAGTTGGAAAAAATTGATCCGCAAGAAGAGTTTCAATCAAAGCAACTTATTATGCAGCTAGCGTTTGTTTTGGGTATTGGATATCTAACATCGGTTCTCACCTTCATCGGAGAAGTAATAATTCCATATGTTGAAAATAATATTTATCGATGCGTAAATTTCTTCATTCGAGGAAGTTTATTTTAAGAAGGCATCTTTGTGCTTTGAGACTTGATTTGAATTTGTTTTTTAAGGGAAGAAAAATAAAGTGTAGTTTGTTTTCATTAGTTTTTAAAGCATAATTTCTTTGTGAAACCTTATACATTAATTAATAGATTAGAAAATATATAATAATAGCATTTGAAATTGAGCAATGGTACTGTGAAAGAAATAATTTAAAATAACTAGTGGAAAAAGATATATCGCTCTGAAAGTATGGAGTTATCCTAAATACTTACTTAAATCCTACTATCCTAGTACTGCCTTTCCTGCTTCGCCCTTCCTAGTACTGCTTCCTGCTTCCTACTTCCTAGTACTGCCTTTCCTGCTTCTCCTGTTTTTTATATTCTTGTCATAATGATTAATACCAATATCGAAATATTGGAATACACGTGAATCATTGAATTGACTAAATTATATTTTATTATAATGCCAGGTTTCTGTATAAACTTCTAGATTTCAAAATACTTTGAATTGCTTTCATACTGAAAAGACTATTTTATTACTGTGGAAAAAGGGCAAGGTTAAAAAAATCAATCGAGCTGCGGAAACAGCTTTATATGTATATGTGTGCATTCAAATTATTGATTTTTTCATATTCTCAATTAGAGCCCTTGTAGAAACTGTTATATTTTCAAAACATCCTATCATTGTATAATAACTAAAAAGAAAGAAAAGTTATTCTTTCTTATTCGTTTTGGTATATAAATATATATAGGTATCCACACTTATTAGGTCTGTTATAGTATTATATTAATTTAAATATTCGCGCAAATAATGTATAGAGGGCATTAATTGTTCAATTGAAATTACGAATTATAGATTCGTAGGAGAGTGATTATTATTGATCATTCTTAGCGATCGTGCGATAAGAATAAGACGTGCGGATTATCGAATTGAAGAAGGTCGTTCGAATAAACTTTAACGGTTAAGAGTGCGAAATTGAGCGTCTTTTACGATACGAAAGTTATCTTTAATTTATTCAGTTCGTTTCTGTACTTATTAATTAACTAGTGTTAAATATATAGTTGATAATTGTTTAAACTCTAAATGTGTGATAAAGAATTATTTTCCTAGTTCCGCTCACGAAAGTTAAAACCTTAAGTTCGGGAATAATCCCTGATCTTTAACAGGTCCGTACTTATTAGATGGACACTTATTAACGTCGAAATTAACGATTATTTTGATATTGATGTAAAGATTAAATAAATAATGAATAATTGAACCCGATATGTAGTATTTGCCCAACATATATCAATTAGTCTTCATTAAATATTCAAGGTAAAAAAAAGTCAATAAATTTATAAGGCTAGGACATAATATCAATTAGTAGGCAACGACAAATGCATTATACATAAGTAATAAATAAATAAACTTAGAAAACAGTAAACCAAAGTTTATTTACGAAGAGAAAAATGGTACATCACTCTACACTAGTTTTGATAGTCATTTTATAAATACAATCATCTCTTACAATGCACAACACAATTTTTAAGCCCCTTAAAATTGCTAATTCTTAAAGATATAGATATTTCTTTCATAATTAAATACAATCAAAAAAAATTATAGAATCTTTCATTAACTTTAGACGCTATTATTTAATTCGTAATTATTATACATAATTAGTGTGTAAAGTTTCACTAACAAACTATACTGTACTATGTGTGTACATGAAGAATTATTAGTAGAATCGGTACAAAATTTATAGTATTGTCTATAAATAATATTGCAAACAACCTACAATTTATTAGTATTCATATAAAAAAACACTTCAAATCGAGTCTCAAAGCACAAAGATACTTTAAAATATACCCCCTCGAATGAAGATGCATCGATAAATATAATTCTCGACATATTGAATTAGTACTTCTCCAATGAAGGCAAGAACCGAAGTTAGATATCCAAGGCCCAAAACAAACGCAAGCTGTATAATTAGTTGCTTTGACTGAAACTCTTCCTTCAGATTATGTTTTCCTAATTCCATGTTTTTATTTTCTTCAATTTTCGATGTGTAATTCCTTCTCCATTGATCGAATAGTCCAGACTCTAATATTCTTGATAAGATCTTGTTGACAGCTGGAAGATATGGCGATTTTGGTTCAAAGTCTAAAACTACAGGAAAAATTCCTAATGGTTCCTTCACAAATTTCAACAAAGGAGCTCCATCTAGATTTTTGTATCTTCGTATTGCATTTTGGATGCCATAATCATACAACAAACAAGAGAAATTTTTATACTTCACCACCAATTCTATACATTCTTTGATAGAAGAAACTGATTTTGATTTTTTTAGCAAAGTGTCAATAATTGTGCTGCTATTATTATTCAACACCACTTTATAACTCGGCAAAATTACAATTGCGAGTTGAGATTTACTTAATTCTTCCAGAGTATCGATTTCCACTTCTTTTTCCCTCAAAAATTCGACGTTTGTTAAGATGCCATAAATGTCGGAAGAATATATCCAGAATCCAATCAGAAGGAAGACAAATACAATCCTTTCAGTATTCCTCTGAGGTTCACGTGGCACTGTCAATCCCAGCATCACTTGCAATATACTCTCCCATGGCCAAACGTCTTCATCAAATTGCAAGATGTGTATCAATATCGAAATTACCAACACAGCCAGGATTATGTATAAACAATTGGCCGTGAAGGAGATCGATAGAGTTTTTGTTGATAAGATAGGTATCAATGCATTGAATCGTAGTAGCCTTATAGGTTTACTGTATTCCATATTACAGTTAGGGATCGTTACTCCGGGATTAGTGATTAATTTAATTTCATGCCGCTGAATTTGTTTCATCAAGCCGGTCGAGTTAATTCCATTACAGTCTATATTTCCCCAATCTTCAATCTCAGAAGGGACCTCTGATAGCTTAAAGTTCAACTTTTTTGAAAAAGCTTTCACTATCGAAGCATATTGTCCATAAACATCGACAGGATATTTAGAAGCATTGCGTTTTACGTAAAGCATAGGAGGATAATTGAAAGATCCCACTTTCATCTCGAATCCGTGGAGATTCTGCACTTTGTCAGGAAATAGGAGTCGACTTGTCGAGAACTTTCTTTGGACGTAGATCTTCTGAAATGGATTGAAGTAGTGCACTGTGGCAAACATTCGACAATTGTTGCAGTACTGATTGGATCTGTTGGATCTTTCTCTGATCTCAAGAATGGTGACGTCCAAGATTTGTTTGGACCACATTCTCCGAAGCATTTTTTCGTACCGAAATCTACCTTCTCCTATTGAGACAATCATTAAGCACTTTGGTCGAGCTACTTTCGATGATATTTTGAGGAAGAATTCCTTTAAAGATAGTCGTAAATTGTTCAAGTTATCTTTTGCAGACTGAATTGTGATGAATAATGTTGATGATTCAAGATTTAAGTGAGATGGCCATTTTGACCAAATTAGATCTGCAGACGTATCATTATCGATATTTATGACAGTGCTTGGAATTTTCATTTGAATTTTACGTAAGATTTCTTCAACTGATGCACTATGGTTTGCAGGATTGTTTTCGATGATTAAAAGTACATTATAGTAGGTGCTAGACTCTTTCTGCACGTGCTTAATAATACGATCAAGATAATTTGTTTTATTAAAGATACTGTAGGAATTGTCTATAAAAATCGAAATAAACAAGTGGATTACTAATTTTCCTCGGAAGAACATTTTGAATTTCCTTTTCGAAATAGGCTAAACGATCGAACTTTTCTAGTCAATCAGCATTCACTAGATTTTACTATATGAGATTAGGCGCCTTCTTGAGTGCGCCGTATTTCGTCTATTGATACTAAAATCATAATTTAAATTCGCGCACCACATGAATTGACTAATAAGGTTAACGCACTACGCATGAAGTTAGCTAAAAGTTAATGCATAATGTGGAACGCAATATTAAGTCTGAAATGCATGTCTTAGATATGTGTTTCTTAATTGATGGACAATTATCACATATTTCTTTGAATTTAATGCTGTCGCGTGTTACGAACTAGAACACTTCCACGTTCTGGTAATTTTTTACCTGGACTAACATTGGATTTGCTACACGGTTTGAGATAGCGTATATTTTATAATTCAAAAAATAAGTTATAGTCAACAGTAATGTTGTATACATGTTACTAATGGATTTTGTACATTAACTTGCGCAGAATATAGTCGTGGAAAAGAAATAAAATGTTTTTTCCAGGATGAAGGGAAATCAATATTATTTGTAAAAATATGTAGGACAGTCCTCAATTAACAGAGGAAAGGAAATTTTGAAAGAACAGAAATTTTAGGCAAATTAGCAAGCACATTTCAAAACCTAAGGATGTGAAAATTTCGAATTTCCAGTTTATAGTTTTGTTGCATTTTACAATTTTATAATTACACTAATATGAAGTTGGAAAACCAACACCATTCAAACAAACTTATTTTACTATGTGTCTTCTGAAGAATTAGCAAAATCTTTCCAAAATTTGTTGTCTATAAGTACTATTGGAAACAGCCTACACTTTATTAATAATCCTATAAAAAACAACTT
>UCOK01019174.1:11530-48753 GCA_900474325.1 Synergus umbraculus
GCATTGCATATTATATATATTTACACACAAATGTTTATATTTATACTTAATTTACTTTACACATATAATCGCACGCTCTTAAAAAATCTTAAATGCCTCGGGTTTCGAACCCTTCTAACACGCATATTCCTACCTAACCCTAACGACTAAGCCTCGCGGCTATATCACGCTGGGGATACAAAAACAAAATCTTTGCTAAGCTTGACCGGGTCGGTTCAGGATGAAACGTGCACAGATGGACGACTGCGCATGCTGATTTACGGCAGAGTTCGGGAATTTTTCCAGTCCAAGATTCAAAATTCTCTTGGCAAGGGAATAATAAAAACTCTTTTAGATACACGGAAATTCTCCTGAAGAATCTTGCGAAGATTATCGAACTGTTTTATATTTTCTTCGAAACTTATTCGTTATATTTCATTTTGACATTTATAAAACACACTTTCAGTGCTTACTGTAAGTTCGGTAATTTTCTTAGAACGGTTCGAGCTATTTTCCTAAAAAGTTATTTGATATCTACCGAATTTTTATCATATCCTCAGTCTCTGAACTAATTCGGTAATTCTTCCGGAACAAATTTTTTCCGTGCAAAGTAGAACACTTCCACGTTATGGTTGTTTTTTACCTGGACTAACTTTGTGATTGCTACACGGTTTGAAGTAGGGTATATTTTTTGATTAAAAAAGTAAGGTAGGTATAGTCAACAGTAGTGTTGTATTTAAATTAATAATGGATTTTTTACATTTACTTTCGCAGAATATTATGATGGAAAAGACGTAAAATGTTTTTTCCAGGATGAAGGGAAATCAATATTACTTGTAAAAATATGTACGACAGTCCTCAATTAACAGAGGAAAGGAAATTTTGAAAGAACAGAAATTTTAGGCAAATTAGCAAGCACATTTCAAAACCTAAGGATGTGAAAATTTCGAATTTCCAGTTTATAGTTTTGTTGCATTTTACAATTTTATAATTACACTAATATGAAGTTGGAAAACCAACACCATTCAAACAAACTTATTTTACTATGTGTCTTCTGAAGAATTAGCAAAATCTTTCCAAAATTTGTTGTCTATAAGTACTATTGGAAACAGCCTACACTTTATTAATAATCCTATAAAAAACAACTTCAAATCGTGTCTCAAAACTCAAAGATGTCTTAAAATATACTCCCTCGAATGAAGAAATTTACGCATCGATAAATATAATTTTCGACATATTGAATCAGTACTTCTCCGATGAAAATGAGAATCGAAGTTAGATACCCAATTCCCAAAACAAACGCAAGCTGGATGATAAGTTGTTTTGATTGAAACTCTTCTTTCGGCTCATGTTTTCCCAAATCCATGTTTTCATGCTCTCCAATTTTCGATGTGTAATTTCCTTTCCACTGATCGAATAGTCCAGATTCTATTAACCTTGACAAGATCTTGTTAGCAGTTGGAAGATATGGCGATTTTGATTCGAAGCTTAAAACTATAGGAAACATTCCTAATGGTTCTTTCACAAAATACAACAAAGGTGTTCCATCTAGATTTTTGTATTTTTGTATTGCATTTTGGATGACATGATCATACAACCAACAAGAGAAATTTTTGTTCTTCACCACCAATTCTATACATTTATCGGCAGAAGAAACTGATTTCGATTTTCTTGACAAAGTGTTAATAATTGTGCTGCTATTATTATTCATTATTAATTTAACATTCGGCAAAATTAAATGTGTGAGTTGAGACTTACTTAATTCTTCCAGAGTATCGATTTTCACTCCTCTTTCCGTTAAAAATTCGACGTTTGTTAAGATGCCATAAATATCAGAAGAATATATACAGAATCCAATCAAGAGGAAGACAAAAACTATCCTTTCAGAATTCCTCTGAGGTTCGCGGGGCACTGTCAATCCCAGCATCACTTGCAATATACTCTCCCATGGCCAAACGTCTTCATCAAATTTCAAGATGTGTATCAACATCGAAATTACGAACACAGCCAGGATTATGTATAAACAATTGGCCGTGAAGGAGATCGATAGAGTTTCTGTTGATAAAATAGGTATCAATGCATGGAATCGTAATAGCCTTATAGTTTTACTGTATTCAGTGTTACAGTTAGCGATCATTACTCCAGGGTTCGTGATCAAATTAATTTCATGCCGCTGAATTTGTTTACTCAAGCCGGTCGAGTTAACTGCATTACAGTCGATATTTCCCCATCCTTCAGTCTCAGAAGAGACCTCTGATATCTTAAAGTTCAACTTTTTTGAAAAAGCTTTCACTATCGAAGCATATGGTCCATAAACATCGACAGGATATTTAGAAGCATTGCGTTTTACGTAAATCATAGGAGGATTATTGAAAGACCCCACTTTCATCTCGAATCCGTGGAGATTCTGCACCTTGTCAGGAAAAAGGAGTCGCCTTGTCGAGAACTTTCTTTGGACGTAGATCTTCTGAAATGGATTGAAGTAGTGCAGTGTTGCAAACATTCGACAATTGTTGCAGTACTGATTGGATCTATTGCATGTTTCTCTGATCTCAAGAATGGTGAAGTCCAACATTTGGTGGGCCCACATTCTCCGAAGCATTTTTTCGTACCGAAATCTACCTTCTTTTATTGAGACAATTATTAAACACTTTGGGCGAGCTACTTTCAATGATACTTTGAGGAAGAAATCCTTTAAAGATTGTTGTAATGTGAGCAAACTATCGTTTGCAGACTGAATTGTGATGAACAATGTTGATGATTCAAGATTTAAGTAAGATGGCCATTTTGACCAAATTAGATCTGCGGATGTATCATTCTCGATATTAATGACATTGCTCGGAATCTTCAATTGAAATTTGAGTAAGATTTCTTCAGCTGATGCACTATGGTTGGTAGGATTGTTATCGGTGATTAAAAGTACTTGATGATAGGAGCAAGATTCTTTCTGCACTTGTCTAAGAACGCGATCGAAGAAATTTGTTCTATTAATGATACTGTAGGAATTGTCTATAAAAATCGAAATAAACAAATGGATTACTAATTTTCCTCTGAAGAACATTTTGACTTTCCTTTTCGAAACAGTCTAAACCGAACAAAATTTTCTAATCGAACAGCATCGAGTAAATTTAATTATTGTGATTTACCGAGTGAATTCCTTTCGTAGAAGAAGCTTTGTAGTGTTGACAAAATCTAACTTTTATGTAGCTTTATAATTTTAGTGAAATTTATTTTTCGACTATAACTTCTCAAATAATCTAATCTTAAAGCAGGCGTAACAAGAAGAAAGATTCATTATGTCTAGACGAATCGATTAACCTATAAGAGTAATGTATTTATTTAATACAGAAGAAAGTTATGCTTAATTGTAATTGTCGTAAATACCTTTCTCCACTATAAGTTCTCATATATTCAAAATTTTGAGTTGATGTAAGGAAAATGCATATTATTCTTCGTGTTGATATGAATTGATTGAACCATACATTGAATGCATTTCATTGAGAATTAAAAAAGTTATCGGTAATTGTATTTTTCAAAAATTAATCATTCAACTATAATTTCTCAAATAATAAAGATTTAAAGCTGATGTAAGGAAAATAAACTTATTTTCTGTTGACACTGATCAGTTGACCTAATATTAACACATTTGGTAATTTAATTAATGCTTCTTTAATGAGGAAGAAAATTATATAAGCAATTGCTTCCAGGAAGCAATGTGCGCGTTGAATTATTACAAAAGTTGATTCAACTTCACAGCTAGTTTTACTATGTAACTGATTAATGTCTTATAATTTGAATTATTAATTGAAATAACGTTTCGTATACTTTGTGATTTACTGAAATAGGAACTGTAACTTGAAAGTTTATGTCCTTATTAATATCCAATTATAGCCATTTTTTTTTTAAATTGTGACTTTTCGAGTGATCAGATGTATGAAGAGTACTTCTACGTTGTGCCAGTTTTTTCTTGCGACTGACTTCGTATTTACTAAGAAGTTCGAAGAAAAATCGTTTTTTTTTTTAATGACATGTTCATGCGCTGACAACTTCTATCTGAATATTGATTTAAAACACATTAAACCTTTTTTTCTTCACTGATGAACAGAAATCGATATTTGTACAAATATATATTGAAAAATATCTGACGTTTTCTGACGGGGAAATTTAATTTAAAATATTTTTTCCAATATTTTTTACGATTAAAACGACAAATATTTATTATATAAAAAATAGTAAACCGAGAATTTGTCGAATTTTTTAAGACCAATAATTATCTCTCCTATAAATTTGAAATTTTGTTCTTTTCATGAAGGTGAAAACTTAAACTTAAACTTCGGGCTATGGAATGAAAAAGGACGAAACTTCCAATGAAATAATAATAATAATAATAATAATAATAATAATAATAAATAATATCAATATCAAGATATTAAATCTACTGCAAAATTTACAAGTAAATCCTTTTTCTATTTTCAGTAGGAAAAGCTAGAAGTAATTATTACATTTTTTGTAATATTTTTACAAGTAATATTGATTTTTCTTCCTCCTGAAAAAAAATATTATGTCTTTTCCATCACTATATTCTGCGCAAGTTAATGAAAAAAATCAATTAGTAACATGTATACAACATTACTGTTGACTTTACCTTATTTTTTAATTTGCAAAATATACCCTACTTCAAACAGAATAGAAATTATTAACTTAGTCTAGGAAAAAAACTGCACTGACGTGAAAGTTTTCTGGTACGCTTCACACGGCAGGATTTAATTCTAAAAAAATATTCGATAATTGGGCATAAATCAAGACTTACAAATCCAAGAGATAGTTCTTTTTTAAGCAAACAGCAATTGTGCAAAAGCTTATTCTAAATAATACAATACATTAATATGTTACATAGTAAAATCTACTCAATGCTGTTCGACTAGAAAAGTTCCTTCGGTTTAGCCTGTTTCAATAATAAGGAAATTCAGAATGTTCTTGAGAGGCAAATTAATAATCCATTTGTTTATTTCGATTTTTATAGACAATTCCTACAGTATCTTTAATAGAACAAATTATCTTGATCGCATACTTAGGCACGTGCAGAAAGAGTCTAGCACCTACTATAATGTACTTTTAATCACCGAAAACAATCCTGCCAACCATAGTGCATCAGCTGAAGAAATCTTACGTAAAGTTCAACTGAAAATTCCGAACAAGGTCATCAACATTGAGAATGATACGTTGGCTGATCCAATTTGGTCAAAAAGAGCTTCATTCATAAATCCTGAATCATCAACTTTGTTCATCACAATTCAGTCTGCAAAAGATAACTTGAACAATTTACGACTATCTTTAAAAGAATTCTTCATCAAATTATCATCGAAAGTAGCTCGACCGAAGTGCTTAATGATTGTCTCACTCGGAGATGATAGATTTCGGTACGAACAATTGCTTCGGAGAATGTGGTCGAAAAAAATTCTGGACATCACGATTCTTGAGATTAGAGATAGATGCAACAGATCCAATCAGTACAGGAAGAACTGTCGAATGTTTGCAACACTGCACTACTTCAATCCATTCCAGAAGATCTACGTCCAAAGAAAACTCTCGACAGGGCGACTACTTTTTCCTGACAAAGTGCAGAATCTCCACGGATTCGAGATAAAAGTAGGGTCCTTCAATTATCCTCCTTTGATTTACGTAAAACGCAATGCTTCTAAATATCCTGTCGATGTTTATGGACCATATGGTTCGATAGTGAAAGCTTTTTCAAAAAAGTTGAACTTTAGGATATTAGAGGTCTCTTCTGAGAATGAAGGTTGGGGATATCGAGACTGCAATGCAATTAACTCGACCGGCTTACATAGACAAATTCAGCGACATGAAATTAATTTGATCACGAACCCTGGTGTAATGATCGCTAACTGTAATATGGAATACAGTAAACCGATAAGGCTATTACGATTCCATGCATTGATACCTATTTTATCAACAGAAACTCTATCGATCTCCTTCACGGCCAATTGTTTATACATAATCCTGGCTGTGTTCGTAATTTCGATGTTGATACACATCTTGAAATTTGAGGAAGACGTTTGGCCATGGGAAAGTATACTACAAGTGATGCTGGGATTGACAGTGCCCTGCGAACCTCAGAGGAATTCTGAAAGGATAGTTTTTGTCTTCCTCTTGATTGGATTCTGGATATATTCTTCAGACATTTATGGCATCTTAACAAACGTCGAATTTTTGACAGATGAAGAAGTGAAAATCGATACTCTGGAAGAATTAAATAAATCTCTATTCAGACCTGTAATTTTGCCGAATTTTAAATTGATATTGCATAATAAAAGCGGCAGTATTATTGACACTTTGTTAAAAAAGTCGAAATCAGTTTCTTCTACCGATGAATGTATAGAATTGGTGGTGATGTACAAAAACTTCTCTTGCGTCTTGGATGACTATATCATGGAAAGGGCTATACAAAAATACAAAAATCTAGATGGAGCTCCTTTGTTAAAATTTGTGAAGAAACCATTAGGAATGTTTCCTGTAGTTATACACTTTGAATCAAAATCGCCATATCTTCCAGCTGCTAACAAGATCTTATTAAGTTTAATAGAATCTGGACTAGTCGATCAATGGAAAAGGAATTACACATCGCAAATGGTCGCATTGGCAAAACCTGGTCCGCAAGAAGAGTTTCAGTCAAAGCAACTAATTATACAGCTTGCATTTGTTTTGGGTCTTGGATATCTAACTTCGGTTCTTGCCTTCATCGGAGAAGTACTAATTCAATATGTTGAAAATTATATTTATGGATGCGTAAATTTCTTCATTCGAGGAAGTATATTTTAAGAAGGCATCTTTGAGCTTTGATACTCGATTTGAAGTGGTTTTTAACGGAAGAAAAATATAGTGTAGTCTGTTTTCATTAGTATTTATAGCATAATTTCTTTGTGAAACTTTATACATTATTAATAAATTAGAAACTATATAATAATATCATTTGAAATTGTGCAATGATTCTGTGAAAGAAATAATTTAAAATAACTAGTATAAAAGCGGAAGAGAGGTAAAGACGTAAAAGCGTAAGAGCACAAGATTGAAGGAGAGCCTGTGCAGAAATTGCCCTATTTAGCCCCAATTAAAGTAGAGTTTAGACAAGGCCCTCGTCAGGTTTTCTATTTTAAATAAAAAATTTTTAATCAAATTTGGCGATAATCAGGAAAACATATAAAAGTATTCTGTCATTAATTATAAATATTTTCTCGCTGTTCCGTTTAAAAATTAATTACATATTAGTGAGATACGGACGGTATGTTAAATTTCCATTTAGTGGAATTGATGGGGTTTCCTTTTCAAAATCCTAAGTAGGGAATTCTTCAGGAATACTTGACAACGCCGATCCAATACAGTAACATAACCTATATTTTAATTGAAATGTCTAATATTACATCATACTCGATCGGTAATGTCGAAATCTGTAGATAGGATAATTTAATATTTATGTATGGTTGAGTGTATAGTGGATAAAATGTGTTACCATCATCTCGAGATTTAGGGTAATGGTTAGGTAGCTGGACTCATGTTTCGTAGGTCATGCGTTCGATTCCCCCCGCGTTGCGTACGAAATTTTATATGTTATAAATGCGTCAAAATTTACAAACATTGATTATTTATAAGTACGTTCAAATAAGTCAACTAATAAACCATGTTCTTAATTAATAATCCTTTTTTATAAGATTTTTTTTTTCACCAGCTGTCCTTCTAGCCATCTATATTTCGACTCGTGTAAATTAATCCAAATGAATGATTGAATCAATCAAAACTGACTGATTTCATCAGTCACTTGAATTAAAATGATGTTTTTATAAACACACCATTTTAACTCGAAATTTAAGGAAGAAAAATTAACCTAGGGTAAATCTGAGAAAACCAGACAAGGGCCTGACGAGTTTGCCCTACATGGGGCGTTTGCCAGTGAGAGCGTAACGCGCCTTGTATGGTCCTTGTCAGTTTTCCAGAATAGGACCATACTAGAACGATGGAAAACTGGCGAGAACCCCGCGAGAACCCCATCAAAATTTCTGCACGGGAGGGAGTAGGAGTTGTTTATGGAAGGGCAGTGTGCTGCGTAAGACGTGAGCGTGATCAAAAACGACGATTTGTGTGGCAAGTGAGCTGCGTTTTTAAAGAATGTATTCAGTTTTATTTATACGTTTGTAGTATTATTTTAATAAAGTTTGTTTTAAAATAAAAACACATGTCTATAATAAAGGTACAGAAATGTAAACAGCAAGGAAGGCTTTTTTATCACTTTTTTTTTTAAGTTTCTTAAAGTGACAACTGACTCATCCAAAATGTAGATACGACTTTTAAATTTGGGACGGCAGTATGCTTCGGTTATGAAAAACTTGATCGTAGTCACCACCCTGTTGGAAGTAAAAAGATAGAAAGTCTATCTATTTGAATCTTTTTCAATTGAATTCACTAAATTATATTTTATTATAATGCTTCGGCATTCTCGCTATAACTAATAACTAAATGTAGCCAGGTTTCTGTGTAAACTTCTAGATTTCAAAATACTTTGAATTGCTTTCATACTGAAAAGACTATTTCATTACTCTGGAAAAAAGAGCAAGGTTAAAAAAACCAATCGAGCTGCGTAAACAGCTTTATATGTATATGAGTGCATTCAAATTATTGATTTTTTCATGTTCTTAAATAGAGCCCTTGTAGAAACTATATTTTGAAAGATCCTATGATTGTATAATAACTAAAAAGAAACAAAAGTCAATTTGTCTTTATCGAATATTCAAGGTAAAAAAAAAGTCAATACATTTATAAGGCTAGGATATGATATCAATCAGTAGGCGACGACAATTGCATTATACATAAGTAATAAGTAAATAAGCTTAGAACACAGTAAACCAAAGTTTATTTATGAAGAGAAAATGGTACATCACTCTACACTAGCTTTGATACAGTCATTTTATATATACGATCATCTCTTACAATGCGCAACACAATTTTTAAGCTCCTTAAAATTGCTAATTCTTAAAGATATAGGTATTTCTTTCATAATTAATTACAATCAAATAAAATTATAGAATCATTTATTAACTTTAGACGCTATTATTTAATTCATAATTATTATATATAATTAGTGTGAAAAGGTTCACTAACAAACTATGCTGTACTATGTGTGTTCTTGAAAGGGCCGAATTTACCTTTGACGCCGCCCTAGGCTACCCAATGGAAAGGCCGACCTTTGTTAATGCTAATTTCCTTAAGGGCATGTGTTACTTACCACATGAGCAAGTGTTTAAACCCGGTTTTTTTTTCTACAATTTTTACATTTTCAAAAAAATTATAGTCAACATCCGTCAAGAACATGAGCACGGATCGATGTTGACTAACATTTTTTTGAAAATGTAAAAATTGTAGAAAAAAAACCGGGTTTAAAAACTTGCTCATATGGTAAGTAACACATGCCCTTAAGATGCAATGCACTAACAAAGAAGATACCCTCGGTGTCCCTCTCCGATTTTAATGATCTTGATATATATTGCAGAGGACCAAAAACTAAGCGAAACGTATTTTTTTTATCTGCCATTAAACGGTTTAAGGGGGTGAAACAACCCATCATATCTGGGGTAAAAAGTGACTGTTTGATTGGTTACTGCCTCTAAACATACTTTATCATAAATATGTATATACGCAACCTGCAATTTTGATGAAATTGTAAAGATACTTATATTATAACTTTATTAATTTGTTATAATAATGATAGCAATAGATACAATTTGGGGGCCGCAGTGCCGCCCCAAAAAAGTTGCTGCCCTAGGATATAGCCTTTTCAGCCTCTATATCAAATACGGCACTGGTTCTTGAAGAATTATTAGTAGAATCGATACAAAATTTATGATATTGTCTTTAAATAATATTGCAAACAACCTACAATTTATTAGTATTCATATAAAAAAACACTTCAAATCGAGTCTCAAAGCACAAAGATACTTTAAAATATACCCCCTCGAATGAAGATGCATCGATAAATATAATTTTCGACATATTGAATTAGTACTTCTCCAATGAAGGCAAGAACCGAAGTTAGATATCCAAGGCCCAAAACAAACGCAAGCTGTATAATTAGTTGCTTTGATTGAAACTCTTCTTGCGGACCAGGTTTTGCCAATGCAACCATTTGCGATGTGTAATTCCTTTTCCATTGATCGACTAGTCCAGATTCTATTAATCTTGATAAGATCTTGTTAGCAGCTGGAAGATATGGCGATTTTGATTCAAAGTGTAAAACTACAGGAAAAATTCCTAATGGTTCCTTCACAAAATTCAACAAAGGAGCTCCATCTAGATTTTTGTATCTTCGTATTGCATTTTGGATGCCATGATCATACAACCAACAAGAGAAATTTTTATACTGCACCACCAATTCTATACATTCTTCGGTAGAAGAAACTGATTTCGATTTTTTTAGCAAAGTGTCAATAATTTCACTGCTCTTATTATTCAATATCACTTTAAAATTCGGTAAAATTACAGTTGCGAGTTGAGATTTACTTAATTCTTCCAGAGTATCGATTTTCACTTCTTCATCTGTCAAAAATTCGACGTTTGTTAAGATGCCATAAATGTCGGAAGAATATATCCAGAATCCAATCAGCAGGAAGACAAAGACTATTCTTTCAGAATTCGTCTGAGGTGAGCGAGGCACTGTCAATCCCAGAATCACTTGTAGTATACATTCCCATGGCCAAATGTCTTCCTCAAATTTTAAGATGTGTATCAACATCGAAATTACCAACACAGTCAGGATTATGTACAAACAATTAGCCGTGAAAGAGATCGATACAGTTTTTGTTGATAAGATAGGTATCAATGCATAGAATCGTAGTAGCCTTATAGGTTTACTGTATTCCATATTACAGTTAGGGATTATTATTCCATGGTTCGTGATCAGTTTAATTTTATGCCGTTGAATTTGTTTAACCAAGCCGGTTGAGTTAACTGCATTACAGTCTACATTTCCCCAATCTTCAGTCTCAGAAGAGGCCTCTGATATCTTAAAGTTCAACTTCTTTGAAAAAGCTTTCACAATCGAAGCATATGGTCCATAAACATCGACAGGATATTTAGAATCATTGCGTTTTACGTAAAGGAAAGGAGGATAATTCAAAGATCCCACTTTAAACTCGAATCCGTAGAGATTCTGCACTTTGTCAGGAAACAGGAGTCGCCTTGTCGATAACTTTCTTTGGACGTATATCTTCTGAAAGGGATTGAAGTAGTGAACTGTCGCAATTATTTGGCAATTGTTCCAGTACTTATTGGATCTGTTGCATCTATCTCTAATCTCAAGAACAGTGAAGTCCAAGATTTGTTTGGACCACATTCTCCGAAGCATTTTTTCGTACCCAAATTTACCTTCTCCTATTGAGACAATCATTAAGCACTTTGGTCGAGCTACTTTCGATGATATTTTGAGGAAGAATTCCTTTAAAGATAGTCGTAAATTGTTCAAGTTATCTTTTGCAGACTGAATGGTGATGAATAATGTTGATGATTCAAGATTTAAGTGAGATGGCCATTTTGACCAAATTGGATCAGCGAACGTGTCATTCTCGATATTGATGACATTGCTTGGAACTATCAGTTGAACTTTACGTGAAATTTCTTCAGCTGATGCAGTATGGTTTGTCGGATTGTTTTCGGTGATTAAAAGTACATTATAGTAGATGCTAGACTCTTTCTGCAGGTGTCTAAGAATGCGATCTAAAAAATTAGTTCTATTAAAGATACTGTAGGAATTGTCTATGAAAATCGAAATAAACAAATGGAGTACTAATTTTCCTTTGAAGAACATTTTGAATTTCTTTATTGAAACAGGCAAAACGAAACTTTTCTAGACGAACAGCATTCAGTAGGTTTTACTATGTAACTGTTTAATGTACGAGATTAAGCGCTTGTCTTTAGACACTGAAATCACAATTCAAATTCGCGCCAAATTAATTGACCAATAAGGTTACCGCACTACGCATGAAGTTAGCTAAAAGGTAACGCATAATGAGGAACGCAATGCGAAGTTGTCTGAAATGTATGACCTCGCGCGTTATGCGAACTAGGACACTTCCTCGTTATGTTAGTTTTTACACTAACTTAATATTAATATTAACTTGCGCATAATATAGTGATAGAAAAGACATGAAACTTTTTTTCTAGAATGAGGAGAGAAATCGAAATTTATACTTGTAATATGTTATATAAATATTCACTAAAAAACTATACTTTATGCTACGTTGTGAATCATTTAGAATTGTTTTCATAATTCATTTAACGAAACATCGATTTTCGGTACGGTATCTGTAAAGCCTCGCGAAGGGATCCGATTTCAGTACAGGAGTGAAACACTGAAAGAAATTTGGTAACGATAATTGCTATTTCAATATTCATAATTGGTATAGTCGTTTATGATTTGGGGAAATCGTGTATTTATACAAATTATTGTTAGCCACTTTACGAAACTTGAAAATTCTTGAAAACAAGAATTGGTATATTCAATAGCAAAGATTGATATTTTCTGTATTATGAACGCAGAATAATAAAAGTTGATAATGATATTATCCAATAATATAAAGGCATTTATAGAAATTACTAGCTTGAGTTACATATGTTAGTAGAAACATTCTACAAATGAATATAGACGCTAACAACAATTGTAAGCTTCAATTGAGGAAATTGTAAGTCACTATATTAAAAAATCCGAATAGCCCCGACAATCTCCCGAGGTCAGCCGAATTCGCAGACCGTAGTGCTCACGATGTGAATCGGAGTTTTGGAGAACTTTGTTTTTCCCGCTAAGCATCGTGCCGTTTCTCACAAGTGCAAACATTTTCACCAGTTAGTATATAAGGAATCTTCAAACCTCTTCTATCAGCGTTATTTACTTGCGATGCGTGTGTTATACGTTTATATGTGTGTTATAATTGTGCAGTGTGAATTGACGGAGATTCACGACGGGTTACAAATTTATTCTTTCTCTTTTCGTCTATATTATTCTTTTCGAGTGACTCATAATTTTTAGTGTCGAATTTAGCAAATTTCAGAATCCTTTATATTACTTTCTGATATAAATACACGATTTCCCTAAATCGTACAAGATTATACTAAATTGTAATATCGATTTTAATGTATTCTGATATTAAATTTCTTTCAGTGAAGTAAACCGAAAGTAAGAGCGAAAATAAACCGAAAATAGGAGCGAAAGTAAACTGAGAGAAGTAAGAAGAAATTTACTCTGGTAGGTATCGAACCGTCGGCCGCCGGCTCGAAACTTGTAAGTGCTACTACTGTTTTATGGAGTAGCACAATTCAACCATATTCTAGGCATCAATTCAAGGTATCAATCTGCGGGCGCAAAATGTGCAAAACGTAAAATGAACAGCCAATTGCAGAACATGTTTAGATTTCTATCTTCTCAAAGTTTCTCTATCATCGGCTGTTTGTTTTGCGCTTTGCATTTTGCGCCTGCATGGGATTCCACCCTAAGAGTGGGAGAGAGAGCCATGTGTGACGTGCGTACGTTAGAGCGAATTCGCACCATCATTCCGAAAATCGAATTGTTTACAAATCATCATGAAAAATGAAAAAAAAAAAAATAAATAAATAAAATAAAACTTTACACGTTGCGAAAGAGGCAGTTATCGACTAGTGTCATACTCGTCGATAATTGCATCCTCTCGCGACTTGTAAAGTAACTAGTTATTACATACACTCGAATGTCCCCATTTCAACCTTCCCAATATTAACAATCTACCAATATCAACCGCATTCCTTTCTCATTATCAACCTGCAGTTACCTCAAATGTCACTGGATACACTGCGCATGAGTTGCGCGCTCGAAATCTAATTGGTTGCTATTAGCGCAAAATTTAAAATGCTAAAAAATATTATATTATACTTCTCCAATAGTCACGAAATTGAAACCAGAGACGTTCCCAATAGTCACAAAATTCCTTTCCTTAAGTTTCACATCAATTGCGCATGCGTCACATGTCACATCAAATGCGAATAACCACGAATGTAGGGTGACCAGATGGGACGAGGGAAAAATCAGGACACTCGAAGAGTACCCCCCCTCCTCGGGGGAGAGTATCCTTCGAAGATTATGTATAATGAAAAGCTCAAATATCGCCATTTTTAAAACATTTGTTATCGTATTATCTTTTTAAAGTATATAATACTGTACATTCTATCATATTGTGGTTTAAATTTAGTATTTTTCAGAATTTCCGATTTTCCTGATTAAATTTACATTTTTTGACTGAGAAAGAAATTCCTTGAATTCTAAACAGGAGTAATCTTTCAAATTAAATTGAACTACTGTGATGTCTCGAATGGATTGGACAGAAAACCTATTTCTCTTATCAGTCCATTGCCTGGAATTAAGGGAGAAAACTCTTTTGCAATTCGCATTATGCGAAGAAGAATTGGGCAATTTTCAGTAGTTCTGATTAGGCACTGATATTTGGATTAGCCTTAAAAAATGAACACATCATTGCGTCGCAGGTTTTTAAGAAAAATTCTGAGTCATCGTTTTTTTCCTTCAAGAACTTTTTTAAGTTAATAAACTGATCATAAAGTTTAGAGTCGTCGATCAAAACGTTTTGCGAAAGGAGGTACGTCACAGTTTTTTCAACGTCATTATATTGAATCTTAGAATTTTTCTCAAACCTGAGCCATTCAAAAACTTTGAATTCTTGCAATGATTGTGTCTATTTTTCGAGGTAATCTTCAGCAGCTTTATATACCGATAATGTGCTGTTTTTAAAGTTATTGCAAGCACTTTCTTGACCATCTGAATTTAGTCTGGAAATAATCGTTCTTACTGTTAAGGGTAAAAATTGCGCATTCCTTCTTTCGCGAAGACTATTAGTCACGCTTTTAATTGCATACAATACTTCGACGACTGAACAATGTTCTCTTTCAATTTCACGTAATTTGTCATCAAAAACCGCAATTAAAGAGTGAACAAAATATAAGTAACATTCTGAAAGATCATGCTCGAAAAAAGACACAAGAATTCTTGGAGCTGACTCTTGAGATAAAAAAAAAAGACTTTAAAGACTGAAACATTTGAAGAATTCTGTGAATTGCCGGAAAGAGACTGAGCCAGCGTGTTTTGCTGTGGCTCATTAAATTTCGGTACGTTATATCGACAAAATCACAGAATTCTTTCAATGTATTTACTCGCACCGTGTAAATGGAGAAGTAATTACAAATTTTGACGTAATCGAATCAATATCGAAAAGTTCGAATTGATCGAAATAAATTGGAAACCGGACTCTTACAGAACGCCGAACACTTGGAAAACTTTCGATTTCGCCTCTCTTCTCAGTTCTCACGTCACGAGTCGACGAGACACACGATGTACCAAAGCACCAAGGTCTAAACAAAATCCAAGCCGTATCCCGCAGTTCCCGTGCCAAAGAATCAAAGATGGGACTTTTGTCACTTTGTGCTTCGTCCCTTTGGCCTTTAATCCTTACGTCTTACCTCTCTTTGCCCTTCACCAGTAAACACTTTGCGGTCTTTGCGCCATCTGTACGAAATTACGACTACCACTTGGCACTTTTGGAAAGCTGATCTACAGACCACAGTAAGCGAATTGTCGAGAGAAAAAAAAATTGTCGAAGGCCAGCTTCCAGAAAATCAGGACAAAATAAAAATCAGTCAGGACATTTTTTTCAGGCCCTCAAATCAGGACATGTCCTGATTAATCAGGATGTCTGGTCACCCTACACGAATCAGATACCGAGCGCAACGCATGTGCAGTAGCTAACCCGGATAATCTTTCCTCTGCCATTGAGGTACGCAACAAAGATTTTATTCGGCGCAGAGTAGAAAACGATCTCTCCGCGGTAACTACACTGACCGGGAGAGTCGCCAGTATTTGTAAGAAAATTCTTACGTTAGGGTACAAATCTTGGTCGCACGTTTCAATAAGTTGAGCTATCGACTCTGGTATGGCGAATTATTTTCACATTCTCTTTTCCATTTGGCTTTCCAGACTCGGTATTCGTTTATCACAGTTAATTCACTGTCGTCAATGAATGGCCGGTACATCTGCACTAATTTTTTTCATCTTCTAAAAAGGGTATCTAGATTGACCTCCGGAAGTATTCTTCTGCTGATTCCGCCTGATAGTTGGACCTGTTTATTTGAGATGAAACTGTACGTGGGGATTTTAAAGTTACATCCAGATGTCTGTCCTTAAGAAGAAACACAATATATAAATTGTTAATTTGTTATATTACTTACCTAGAATATCGTTTAGGCATATTGATGATATGATAATATCTGAGCTACGTAGTGCTTGCAAGAGACAGTGAGCCTCGCTTGACGTTTTATTATCTTGCCATGTCGATATTATCAATTGCTTTACCACTGAGTTCTTCCAGGAATACTCTATGGCGTTTTGCAGAAGCGTTTGCAAACGCTACAATTCTTTTCATTGTCCCAGTTGTATTTCTACACGAAGCGACTTTTGATGACTTGGCCAAGGAGTTATTTAAGACATGATTATTACAAGGACAACGTTTTGCGTGAATGGGTTTTTTAGAGAGTTCCTGAAGAGCGCCTTTTACCTTAGATGCCATCACTGAACAGCTGTCCGTTCCTATCCCTACACATAGAGATAAATCTATGTCAAATTTGTAACAAAGATTTTCCACAATTTTCGCTAATCCGATGCCTGTTAAGACTGATGAAATTTGAACATTTCTCATGTAGAAAAACTCAGATCCCAGGGGCGCAACAATAACACCCAGACAGTAATTCGAGCATATCTACTTGCAATATGCATGGATGTCGAAATTATTAGAAGGATGTGCGTTTCCACAAGAAACGCACTTTTTGAGGGGTTTTAATCTTTTCTTTTTCTTTTTTTATTGATTTTTAATGTGTAGGGTGGCTCCCGACACCCACTGTCTACTTCTGTCAACTTTTCATGTGGACTAGAATTTTTCCAGCCAATGGCAAAAGAGGGAAAATTTATAGGTTTTAGATAGCGCAGGGTGCAACTGTCGCAGCTGTCAATATTTAGTTTCTTCAATCATGAAAGTCAAAATGTCCGCCGTTTCTGACAAGAAATAATTACACGCTATTTTGGGACTATAAAAGTGAGTATTCGACAAACTTATCATCAAGCGCTCCTTATTATTTCTTCTCTCTATTTTTTTCTATCTAAAACCTATAAATTTTCCCTCTTTTGCCTTTGGCTGGGAAAATTCTATTCCACATGATAGCTTTATTTCTTTCCACAGATTTTGACAGTTTTTGACAGTTTTTACTTTCAGATTCCATCGGCCTTAAGCGTAATTCTGTTCTGCCATCTGAGGATTCTGAGCTGTCTCTTTTTTCACATTGAAGCATTTCATAATCATTGCAAAAGCATAAAAAATCTTCCTTAATGACACCATCATTAAAATATCTGAATGATAGACTCATTTGTTCGATATGAGAAAGATCTGTAGTCTCGTCGAACAGTATAGTGGAAAACTTAGCTTTTTTAACGTTCTGTAAAATTGTTTCCTGAATCTTTTCTTTATAGATGTCTATAAGCTCGTTTTGCACAGTTTTGCTTATGTACATCGCTGCTGAACTTGTGGATGATAAATGTCTCTCGAGAACTGAGTCACCTGCATCTATTCTAAATTTTAAAAGAGCTCGGAAATTTCCTTCCGAAAAGGAGAGGACACTACGGTCGTAATTTGGTTAAAAATCCCTCTTTCTCCTAATAAATGGTTAAAGGCTTTCAAATGTTCTTTCAGAAGGCGTCCAGCGTTTACGTTACCAAAATCAGTGGCAGATGAAGATGAAGTGGTAAATAAGGCACAGTATTTGCAATAAAGTCCTTGATCTTTATGTGATAGCACAAGCCAATTGAATTTTTCTAGATTTGATCTTTGGGCATATTTTTTGTATGTTTTACCGTTTTTATGCAAAACTTCGTGCGGAAAAACATAGCCAGGTGGAGGCACCCAATGCTTTTCTAACAATAAAGCTTTAGTTGCATCAGGTAATTCATACAGGTTTTTTTAGGAGAAATATAGCTTCCTATATCTGAAACAAATTCAGAGTTTTATAACAAGCCACTAGAACCAGTTGATGATGAAGCTGTTAACGTAGTGGATGTGACGTGATCAGAAGAAGTAGCAATATCTAAATTATCACTCACTTGAGCTCGAGGGCTTTTAATTTTACTATCAGTACTCAATGCCACAGACGCAACCTCATCTTCAACTCACGGTTTTTTAAAAAAATATTCAGTAATCTTTCGCGTTGAAGCAGTATTACGATTCCGTTTAGGTCTACCAGCACCACCATCCTTTTTCTCCACACTAATATAGTAGTAGAGCTAGGCCGGTTCTAGGCCCCTTACCGACCGAATAAACTAAGTCGGTAATTTGTCTCAGTCGGTAAAGTAGATTCCTATTATGCCACTAAATCAGCTCACATGGTAAGGTAGAGTAAAAATTTAAACTTAACTAATACATTATAAAGAACACAATATGGTAAAATACTTGGCGGGAAAAATTCAAAAATATGGGCTTTATCTCTCGTCATCATGAGTACAACACATAGCCAGAATCTGCATTACCGACCGAGTCACAATACCGCTTGAAATACACTCCGATTAACATACATTACAGACTGCGCTAAATTACAGTCGGTAAAACAGGACATTTACCGGGAAAATTCAAACAAACTTGCGATGGTGGCGCCATCTATCGATGATGCGGCCAAGTTGCATAATAGGAATCTACTTTACCGACCGAGCCAAATTACCGGATCTATTTAGTGATATAGTAGGAATCTACTTTACCGACCGATGCAAACAATAAATAGAACAAAATTACACAATGATAATACATTAGGGCGGTAAAATAGAAATAATATGTCATTAAAATAACATACCATCATTCAGAGCAAATTACACTGATTCACGATAAAAAAAAAATTTATATTAGTTTATGTTAACAAAAAGTACAAACACTCAAAATAAAGAAAGAAAAAATTCACTCGCATTATTATCTGTCGCGCGATACTTCATCACTATGTGCATCACTCAGTCAAAATCAGCCGTAGTTTAAAGAAATTCAATAGATGACGATCCGATATTTAGTCCGGACTTTAGTCCGATATTTAGTCCGGATTTCTTTAAACTACGATATCCCTCCAGATGCAAACATGGGCAATGCATAAGGCTGGTCAAAACTAAAAATATCCAGTCTATTAACCTAAATGTCGGTGATGTGTATGCCCATCTTGCCCATATGGGTGGATCCGCCACTCGTATTATGAAGACAGGATCGTACAATCCGCGCCTCGAGTCGTGTAAAAGGTCACTTTCGGAACTAAAATGAGGCTGATAAAATGCGTAAATCATGCTTGCGTTACACAAAAATACAAAAATTTAGACGGAGCTCCTCGGTTGAATTTTTTAAGGAACCATTAGGAATGATTCCTGTAGCTTTAGTATCTGAACTAATATATCAAAGCTAATGCAAAATTTACAAGTAAATTTTTTTCCTATTTTAAGTAGGAAAAGTTAGAAGTAATGATAACATTTTTTGTATTATTTTTACAAGTAATATTGATTTTCCTTCATCCTGAATAAAAAATTGTATGTCTTTTTCATCACTATATTCTGCGCAAGTTAATGAAAAAAATCAATTAGTAACATATATACAATATTACTGTTGACTTTACTTTATTTTTTTAATTTAGAAAATGCACCCTACTTCAAACAGAATAGAAATTATAAACTTAGTCTAGGAAAAAACTGCACTAACGTGGAAGTTTTCCAGTTCGCTTCACGCGAAAGGGTTAAATTCTAAAAAAATATTCCATAATTGGGTATAAATAAAGACTCACAAATCCAAGAGGTAGTTCTTTTTTAAGCAAAAAAAAATGGTGCAAAAGCTAATTCTAAATAATAAAATACATTAATATGTTACATAGTAAAATCTACTCAGTGCTGTTCAACTAGAAAAGTTCCTTCGGTTTAGCCTGTTTCGATAAGGAAATTCATAATGTTCTTCAAAGAAAAATTAGTACTACATTTCTTTATTTCGATTTTCATAGACAATTCCTACAGTACGTTTAATAGAACAAATTATCTCGATCGCATTCTTAGACACGTGCAGAAAGAGTCTAGGACCTACTATCATGTACTTTTAATCACCGACAACAATCCTGCTAATCATAGTGCATTAGCTGAAGAAATCGTACGTAAAGTTCAACTGAAAATTCCGAGCAATGTCATCAAAATCCAGAATGATACTTCGGCTGATACAATTTGGTCAAAAAGACCTTCCTACTTAAGTCCTGAATCATCAACTTTGTTCATCGCAATTCAGCCTGCAGAGGATAACTTGCACATTTTACAACTAACTTTAAAGGAATTCTTCCTCAAAGTATCATCGAAAGTAGCTCGTCCAAAGTGCTTAATAATTGTCTCAATCGGAGAAGGTAAATTTGGGTACGAGAAAATGCTTCGGAGAATGTGGTCCAAACAAATCTTGGACGTCACCATTCTTGAGATTCGAGATAGATGCAACAGATCCAATCAGTACTGGAACAATTGTCGAATGATTGCCACAGTGTACTACTTCAATCCATTCGAGAAGATCTACGTCCAAAGAAAGTTCTCGACAAGTCGACTTCTGTTTCCTGACAAAGGGCAGAATCTCCACGGATTCGAGATGAAAGTGGGGTCTTTCAATTATCCTCCTTTGATTTACGTAAAACGCAATGATTCTAAATATCCTGTCGATGTTTATGGACCATATGCTTCGATTGTGAAAGCTTTTTCAAAAAAGTTGAACTTTAAGATATCAGAGGCCTCTTCTGAGACTGAAGAATGGGGAAATCTAGACTGCAATGCAATTAACTCGACCGGCTTGCATAGACAAATTCAGCGGCATGAAATTAATTTGATGACGAACCCAGGAGTAATGATCGCTAACTGTAATATGGAATACAGTAGACCGATAAGGCTATTACGATTCTATGCATTGATACCTATTTTATCAACAAAAACTCTATCGATCTCCTTCACGGCCAATTGTTTGTACATAATCCTGGCCGTGTTCGTAATTTCGATGTTGATACACATCTTGAAATTTGAGGAAGAGGTTTGGCCATGGGAGAGTATACTACAAGTGATGCTGGGATTGACAGTGCCCCGCGAACCTCAGAGGAATTCGGAAAGGATAGTATTTGTCTTCCTTCTGATTGGATTCTGGATATATTCTTCCGACATTTATGGCATCTTATCAAACGTCGAATTTTTGACGGAAAAAGGAGAGAAAATCGATACTCTCGAAGAATTAAATAAATCTCAATTCACACCTGTAATGTTACCGAATTTGGAATTGGTATTGCATAATGAAAGTGGCAGTATTATTGACACTTTGTTAAAAAAATCGAAATCAGTTGCTTCTGCCGATAAATGTATTGAATTGGTGGTGAAGTACAAAAATTTCTCTTGCTTCTTGGATGACTATATCATTGAAAGGGCAATACAAAAATACAAAAATCTAGACGGAGCTCCTTTGTTCAAATTTGTGAAAGAAGCATTAGGAAGATTTCCTGTAGCTGTAAACTTTGAAGCAAAATCGCCATATCTTCCAGCTGCGAACCAAATCTTATCAAGAGTAATAGAATCTGGACTATTCGATCAATGGAAAAGGAATTACACATCGAAAATGGTAAAATTGGAAAAACGTGATCCGCAACAAGAAGAGTTTCAATCAAAGCAACTAATTATACAGCTTGCATTTGTTTTGGGTCTTGGATATCTAACTTCGGTTCTTGCCTTCATCGGAGAAGTACTAATTCCATATGTTGAAAATTATATTTATGGATGCGTAAATTTCTTCATTCGAGGAAGTATATTTTAAGAAGGCATCTTTGAGCTTTGATACTCGATTTGAAGTTGTTTTTAACGGAAGAAAAATATTCTGTTTTCATTAGTATTTATAGCATAATTTCTTTGTGAAACTTTATACATTAATTAATTAGAAACTATATAATAATAGGAATTGAAATTGTGCAATGATTCTGTGAAAGAAATAGTTTAAAATGACTAGTACAAAAGCGTAAGAGTGGTAAAGATGTAAAAGCGGAAGAGCGCAAGGTTGAAGGAGAGGCTGTGAGAGGGAGTAGGTATAGTTTATCGAAGGGCAGTTTGCTGCGTAAGACGTGAAAGTGATCGAAAACGACGAATTGGTTCTTACCCACTAGTATGAAATTTCAAAATGTACCCCTCAGTCTAAAACTAGAGATCAAACGAGAATCATCTCTTCTCTCAAATGACTCTACCACTCGCGATTGTCACTAGTTATCTTATTATAGAAATAAAGTTCATCTGCCAAGATACACTCTCTACACTTTATTAATTAAGATCCTTGTTCCTTAAAAGACCAAGGAGTGATCACAACACAATCTAACGAAGAGTTTGTCGTTTAGTGATCCGCAGCGCAACAGTATTATTTTAATAAAGTTTGTTTTAAAATAAAAAGACATGTCTATAATAAAGGTACAGAAATGTAAACAGCAAGGAAGGCTTTTTTATCACTTTTTTTTTAAGTTTCTCAAAGTGACAAGCGACTCATCCAAAATGTAGATACGACTTTCGAATTTGGGACGATAGTATGCTCCGGTTATGAAAAATTTTATCGTAGTCACCACCCTGTTGGAAGTAAAAAGATAGAAATTCTATCTATTTGAATCTTTTTCAATATTCAGGATTGAAATAGAAAGGAAAAATGTATCCTTCTCTATCTATTTTGATCTCTACAATAATCTCTCCATTTGAACCTCCATCTTTTTATCTTCCTGTATCCTTTGTCTATCGACGCCAATCCACGTCTATTCACGCTAGTCTTCTTCTATCCCTTTTGCAATCCATGGATGCAAAGTATACACTTCGGAAGGATAGAAAATCTAAAATCTCCATTCTTTTCTATTTTTCTACTTCCAACAAGGCATAGCCAAACGCAATGAGATATCACTTTGATGGTCTGTCCACAATAGGCGGATTTCAATCGTTGCTTCCATAAAGCTTAACGCAAGCTGAAGCGCCGTCACTATAAACGCCAGATGCGCGCGCATCGTATTGCCAACTGTCATGTACTTTCCGATGTTCACATTCCATTGTTGATTGACATGATTTTGCTTATTAATGATTTTTGTTGATTGATTGACATGCACAATGTAAACAATATTCGTCATTGACATTGTCTAGTTTTTCCTTAACTCTAACAAGTAACTCGTAGGGCTAAAATTGGGAAAACTAGACTAAAAAAACTTGGTAGTGCCTAGTTAGAATCTAACTAGAATTTCCTTAACAGATTTCAATGAGGAAATCCTTGACTAGTAACTCGTAGGGCTGAAATGGGAAAAAACTCGACTAGAAAAACTTGGTAGTGCCTAGTTAGATTTTCCTCACTTGGAACGAGCGCTTTTTTCCTGTCACGGTTTTCGCGAGGAAAAGCTAGGGAAAAACTTGGCGTTAATTGCGATATATGCGCCACGCATGCGTGATTCGTATCTATAGTTAGTGATGCAACCGATCCACGACGTTTATAATATGTGATAATATGGCGGATACTGATACTGCCAACAAAATAGTTATGTTAGGCTTTGTAATAATTATTTTGTGCTGCGACTGGATAATAAAATTACGTTCGATTACGGTATGGACCGAAAAAGGAAATTAACAAGAAATCGAGTGCGAAATTTCCGCAAAAGAATTAAATTATTAAATGACTTATTTCCGGGTAAGTAGAAAACATAATGTATTATAATACTCTTAACCTACAAAATATAGAAAATGTCTACTTGCATTAAAAGTAAGTTATTTCAATAAAATCAAACTTTTTAAAACTTTACTGATCATTATTAATTTTTTTAGATTTTTTGACTGTTCAAAACAATGAAAGGGGTGAAATACTGAATTCCAAAGACTTTGAAACGGCGTTGTCGAGCGTCATCCCCAACGCTAAAGATTGGGATGGAGGTAGGGCCGAGCGATATAAGCCGACCAAGGGATGAACGACGAATGTACAATATATAATTTAATTTGCAAATAAAAGAGTTAAAAAATGGAAATAATGTTATTAAATTTACGTAAATAACTAGTAAAAAACTAACCAGATTCCTTCTAGAATTTCTAGTCAGTGCCTCACCGGATGCAGCGTTACATTCCTTGTTAGTAACTGACAAGTTTCCTCGTTAGGTGCTAGTTAGACGTAGGGAAAAACTTACTAGTAACTTGGATAAAACTAGGACCAATTTCTACTAGGGTAGTCGTCATTTTACATCTAAATTACCGGAGCGACAGAAGGTGAACATCGGAAAATACACGACAGTTGGCAATACGATGCGCGCGCATCTGACGTTAGTGCCGGCGCTTATCCTAAATAGTTAATTAAATCCTACTATCCTAGTACTTCCTTACCTGCTTCCTAACTTTGTTCTCCGGTTTTTTACGTGAATCATTGAATTGACTAAATTATTCATGTTATATTTTTACTATAATGCTTCGACATTCTCGCTAAAACTAATAACTAAATATAGCTAGATTTTTGTAAAAACTTATACATTTTAAAATACTTTAAATTGTTTTCATACAAGAAGACTATTTCTTTACTCTGGAAAAAAGGGCAAGGTTAAAAAAATCAATCGAGCGGTGGAAACACCTTTATACGTGTGTATTCAAATTATTGATTTTTTCATATTCTCAAATAGAGCCCTTGTAGAAATTGTATTTTTAAAACATCCTATTTAGGTACCCACACTTATTAGGCCCGTACTTATTAGGTGGCCACATGTTAACTTCTAAATTAACGGTTATTTTGGCATTGATTTAACCCTTTAACGGCCAGTGGGACACATACATCCCACGTATGTGTCCCACTGGCCGTTAAAGGGTTAAAGATTAAATAAATAATCAATAATTGAACATTATGTGTAGTATTTACACCACACATATCAATTTGTCTTCATTGTATAGGTATTCAAAGTAACAAAAAAAAGTCAATACATTTATATGACAAGGATATGAAGCGTGGCTTAGGCATGGCTGAAGCATGGCTTAATCATGGGTTAAGACAGGGAAAGCGTGGCAGAAGAATGGGTTAAGGCTAGGAAAAGCGTGGAAGAAGCATGGGATTTGCCCGTTTCTCACGCTAAGAAAATTTTATATTTAAGACTTATCGACGGCCGAAACAAGGACCAGGATGTACCAGATTGTTCACCATGTTTTTGGATTAAGAATGCGAAAAGATTGCCAAGTTCTTTATGAGTATACGCGTGGGATAAGAATGGGTCAAGATTGCCAAGTTTAACGGGTTACCCCCACTTGCAAATTTCAAAAAATCGATTTTTTTATTGCATTTTTTTGAAGTATAAGTATCTGAAAATATGTCCTGAAAATTTCAAGTCGATCCGAACAAAATTGACTGAGATATGAGCGTTGAAAGATAAGAATCCGTTGTGTAAACGACCGGCTAGTCTGCCGCCTGGCGTGAAGGAAGAATGTTACGAAGGCAACACCAAATTTCCGTTTTGCAAGCGGCATCGTCGGCGGAAGAACTTCTGTATGGGCCCGGAATAGATGACTCTATGTAAGTTTAAAAAAAAAATTATTTTCTTCGTGTAAACTGAAATTGAAACTTTAAACGCGTTTTTCTCGAAATGGCATTGCTGAAGTCGGTGACCAAGATTACTCGAACACTAATGAACCGATCTTCTTGAAATTTTGCAGGCTTATTTAATGCATAAAAATGTAGTCTTTAATCGTTCGATTTTTTTTACGTTAAAATCGAACCATTGACTTTGATTATCCGCCATTTTGTGAAAAATGAATATTTTTTTAAATCCTTCGATTAAAGACTAGTTTATACTTATATTTGACTAAATTATATTTGATATAGTGATCGATTAAAAAAGTTTTGTAGTTTTCTTTAAAAAAATTCATGAAAAAGGCCTTTTTTTTTGCGCTACAAGTAGGGGTAACCCCTTAATTCGACTTGCAATCATCTGAGACTTTTTTTTCATTAAGCATTGGATAAGAATGGCTCAAGATTGCCAAGTTCTGAAACGTTTTTCATTAAGCATGGGATAAAAATGGTTCAAGATTGCCTAGTTTATTTCGACATCTAATCTGCTCAAACGATTTTCATTAAGCGTGGGATAAGAATGGCTCAAGATTGTCATTTATAATTTGACTTGCAATTGATGAAAAACGTCTCAGATGATTCCAAGTGGAATTAAACTTGACAATCTTCAGCCATTCTTATCCTACCCTTAATGAAAATTGTCTGAGATGATTGGAACTTCAAAGAAACTTGACAATATTTTGTAATATTCATATATGGAAATTCTAGAGTACCGATTCCGCAGAATCTTTCCACGTGGGTAATTCCATGTATTATAAAAGAATTAAAAAGATTTTACGCATTGGTAGACTTTAAATTTAAATTGCTAACTAAGCGTGAAGTTAGTTGTTAGTACGGTGAAATAAAGTTTGTGCTTTTGTTTTTTTTAGTCTTGAAAAATTCATGACAGCTAAGCGCGTTTTTTTTGAGTTTTTTAAAAATAAGGTGGGGTTTAGTTCAGTGGGTGAAGCAAAGAAGTGTCACGGTAATGAGGGAGACTCAAGAGATGAATGAAGTGGAAGAGAACGAGGAATATTAGACATCGATTACAACGGCAAATTATATCGATCCATTCTCAAAATGAGAAGCGGTAAATATTACTTTTTTATACTTATTATATTTAGTTTGTTTCTATTTCTACATTCTCATTCGCATTTTTTTTTCTTGAAAGGTATTATCAAAGCGTAACCTCGCGTTTCAAAGTTAGACGGTCGATTTTCTAATAAAAATTATAAAATATGCCGATTCTGATCCACGATTTTAAATGAAAATAAATCGTTTTTTCTTCTGATCTTGTTAAAATTATATTGCCATGAATCCATTGACACTTTGGGATACTATGAGTATCCCAAAGTGAACTTTTGGGTTTCATCCCTTGATGCCAAAAACTAACCAAATTTTGTAACGCAAATATTTCTTTAATTAAAAATAATCTTATGCAATTGTTTGTAAAATCTGATTTTTTCGCTCCATCAATTCATGCTAAGAACTACCTCCTTACTGCCATAGATACGATTTCGCTGAAAAATAATCTTTTTCAAGTTTTCTCTGATTTTTGAGCTCCTCAGATTTTGCTGAAAAATCATTTTTTTCAATTTTTTGATTTATAGAAGACAAAAAGTTTTTAAACTCCCTTCGAGTGACTCCAGAAGGTGAAATAATGGGAAAGAAAAATCTGAACATTTTAAAGAAAAAAGACCCTAAAATATCGCAAATACAAAATATGCAAAAAAGGGGACAGAAACGATTTTATTTGAATTTAACAAAATTACCCCCCTTACTGATGCAAAAAGAAAATAAAGCAGCTCGCCAAGCTGGTTATAATTTCAATCACTATGAATCTCTTGAAATTTTTTAATAGTTGAATAGTCACTGGACCTGTCAGCTGTTTCGCAGGGTCGCCAATTGACCATTATATATACCATTATATTTACCATTAGACTAATGGTAAATTGGCGACCCTACGAAACAGCTGACAGGTCCAGTAACTATTCAAGTAACTAGCACATGTGTAGTACGCGATTTATAAAACTTCTTCTTTTACACGATTTTCGTAAGTGCTCGGGCTTTGAAGTGCATAGCGAGATTCGGAAAATTTTTCAGAGTGAGTGAAGCACCCTTGGAGTGAAGTTTTGTGCCTTTTTTGCTCGAACAGGGACTTGGCAAAATGTAACTACTGTTTACCCGCACCCCTCAACCCGCGTCTCCTCACTTGTAAAAATTCACTTTTTAGCCAAACAAATTTCTTTTTGCAGAAAATAAGCAGATAGCCCCTGTCGCACAACCAAAATATTGTCGATAAAAAAAACGACACTTCAAACAAATCATTTTTGCGACCTCAAACACCGCGTATTGGTAAGATGTGGACACAATGGCGGATTTGAGTAAAGTCTACATTAATTTTTAGTGGTTTGAAAATGCTCCAACACCGTTAAAGAAATGTAAATTTTGTCTTTTGACCAAAAAGGAGGAGATTATGTGGGTTTTACACGGTTTAGGAGGACAGGAGGACATGTCCTCCAATAAAATGAGGACGTGTGGTCACCCTAATAAAACGGTAAAATCCTTCTAATAATTTCGACATCCATGCATATTGCAAGTAGGTATACTCTAATTACTGTCTGGGTGTCCTATCCCCGTTAATGTTGCGCCCCTGGGATCTGAGTTTTTCTACATGAGAAATTTTCAAATTCCATCAGCCTTAAAATACCCTAACTAATAAGTTTTTACCAATACTTGATGATTTGTATTTTAAAATATTCAATTCCGTTGAATAATACCAAACGTAACCTGAAAATATCATAACTAATCATTTTTGACCGCAATATTTGATGATTTGAATTTTAAAATATCCATTTCTGGTGAAAAAGACAAACATAACCTCAAAATATCCTACCTAATAAGTTTTTACCAATACTTGATGATTTGTATTTTAAAATATTCAATTCCGTTGAAAAATGCCAAACATAACCTCAAGATACGATAACTAATAAATTTTTACCAATACTTGATGATTTGAATTTTAAAATATCCATTTCCGGTGAAAAAGACAAACATAACCTCAAAATATCATAACTAATAATTTTTTACCAATATTTGATGATTTGTATTTTAAAATATCCATTTCCGTTGAGAAATGACAAACATAACCTCAAGATACCATAACTAATAAGTTTTTATCAATACTTGATGATTTTTATTTTAAAATTTCCACTTTCGTTAAAAAATAATAATATAAATAAATATTCTCTTTTCTCTGTTTAATTTTGTCATCGCACAAGGAATATATTCTTTGTGTCATCTATATTCATCATTATAAAATGCAAGATGCTTCCAGTTATTGGCTTTGAACTATTATTTACCACCGCTTGACACTCTATTTAGTCTGCATCACAGGTTCAAAGTCCTACACTCTGAAATCATCGTTCGTATGAGAAAATTTTGATCTGCCAAATTTGAGATCTGAATTGCAAGTTGAAATAAAAGAATTTTTTACAGCGTAAGTAAGTGATACATTTAATAATAAGTATATTTTCTAAGTACAAAATTCATTTCCGCTTATTTTGAGTACCCATTTGTCCCTTGAGATACTTTTAATTTTTGAATATAAAATAAAATGTCATAAATTTGTAGGTTATTTGCTATTTTGCTATTTTTCTGTGTTTTTTTCGTCCTTTTTTCGTCCAATGCTGCAACAGGCTTAAAGGACTTCTTCCTCAAAGTATCTTTGAAATTAGCTTGTCCAAAGTATTTAATGATTGTCTCAATCGGAGAAGGTAGATTTCGGTACAAAAAAATGCTTCGGAGAATGTGGTCCAAACAAATCTTGGACTTCACCATTCTTGAGATTAGAGATACATCCCAGTGGGCACGAAATTTAGCGACATCTTTACGACATTGTTACGATAGTTATACGACATTGTTACGATAGTTATACGACATCGTAAATACATCCTATGTCCATGTCTTTAAGATGTCTTTGTGATGTCGTAAAGACGTTATATAGGATTTGGCGACGTCTTTACTATATCGTTACGACATTTTTACGACATTGCATACGATGTCTTCACGATGTCATAAAAATGTCGTAATGTTGTTGTAAAGACGTCGCCAAATTTTGTGCCCACTGGGATGCAACAGATCCAATCAGTATTGGAAAAATTGTCGAATGATTGCCACCGTAGACTACTTCAATCCATTCCAGAAGATCTTATTCTAAAAAGATTATACACTAAAAGTATCGAAATATCTCGAAGTTCGTGGACTGATTCCTTATTGGTCAATACAGGCATCACGTTAACGCGGGAAAATTTTTAAAAATAGGTATCATGTCCGCGCGCGTTTGGGCTCGTCTATATAAATCAGTGATGTCCAAGTGTGAGTAAATGAGTTATGCCTTCCCCCTCTCCTAACACCTTTGGTGCCTGGTTTCCCCTCCGGTGCCGGGCAGCCCAGACCAAACTTTAATAAAATTTTCGAATTTTAATTTTTGACCAGCCACTAAAGATGTTAGGAGAGGGGAAGGCAAACTACTCATTTACTCACGCTTGGACATCACTGATATAAATAATACTTTATGTAATGACTGTCGTAGGCAGGTGGAAACTTAAATAAAATAATAATAATAATAATAATAATAATTAATAATAATATCAATATCAATATCAAGATATCAAATCTACTGCAAAATGTACAAGTAAATTCTTTTTCTATTTTCAGTAGGAAAAGCTAGAAGTAATGATTACATTTTTTGTAATATTTGTACAAGTAATATTGATTTTTTTTCATCCTGGAAAAAAAATTTTATTACTTTTCCACGACTATATTCTGCGCAAGTTAATGTAAAAATCAATTAGTAACATATACTTATACAACATTACCGTTGACATTACCTTGTTTTTTAATTTACAAAATATACCCTAGTTCAAACAAAATAAAAATTATGAACTTAGTCTGGGAAAACAACTGCAATAACGTGGAAGTTCTCTAGTTCGCTTCACGCGGCAGGATTAAATTCTAAAAAAGTATTTGATAATTGGGTATAAATCAAGAGTTACAAATCCAAGAGATAGTTCTTTAAAAAAAATAAATAAATTTTGCAAAATCTTATACAAAATAATAAAATACATTAATATCTGTTTCATATTAAAATCTATACACTGCTGCCCGACTAAAAACTAGAAAAGTTACTAAGGTGTAGCCTGTTTCGATAATAAGGAAATTCAAAATGTTCTTGAGAAGCAAATTAATAATCCATTTGTTTATTTCGATTTTCATAGACAAATCCAACAGTATCTTTAATAGAACAAATTATATTGATCGCATTCTTAAACAAGTGCAGAAGGAGTCCACCACCTACTATAATGTACTTTTAATCACCGAAAACAATCCTGCCAATCATAGTGCATCAGCTGAAGAAATCTTACGTAAAGTTCAACTGAAAATTCCGAGCAAGGTCATTAATATCGAGAATGATACGTTGGCTGATCCAATTTGGTCAAAAAGACTTGCATACTTAAATCCTGAATCATCAACTTTGTTCATCATAATTCAGTCTGAAGAAGATAACTTGAACAATTTACAACTATCTTTAAAGGAATTCTTTCTCAAAGTATCATCGAAAGTAGCTCGACCAAAATGCTTAATGATTATCTCACTCGGAAATGGTAGATTTCGCTACGAAATGTTGCTTCGGAGAATGTGGACAAAACAAATCTTGGACATCACAATTCTTGAGATTGGAGAAAGATGCAACAGATCCAATCAGTACTGCAACAATTGTCGAATGTTTGCCACAGTGCACTACTTCAATCCATTTCAGAAGATCTACGTCCAAAGAAAGTTCTCGACAAGGCGACTCCTTTTTCCTGACAAGGTGCAGAATCTCCACGGATTCGAGATGAAAGTGGGATCTTTCAATTATCCTCCTATGCTTTACGTAAAACGCAATGATTCTAAATATCCTGTCGATGTTTATGGACCATATGCTTTGATTCTGAAAGCTTTTTCAAAGAAGTTGAACTTTAAAATATCAGAGGTCTCTTCTGAGACTGAAGATTGGGGAAATCTAGACTGCAATGCAATTAACTCGACCGGCTTGCATAGACAAATTCAGCGGCATGAAATTAATTTGATCACGAACGCTGAAGTAATGATCGCTAACTGTAATATAGAATACAGTAAACCTATAAGACTATTACGATTCCATGCATTGATACCTATTTTACCAACAAAAACTCAAACGGTCTCCTTCACGGCCAATTGTTTGTACATAATCCTGGCCGTGTTCGTAATTTCGATGTTGATACACATCTTGAAATTTGAGGAAGAGGTTTGGTCATGGGAAAGTATACTACAAGTGATTCTGGGATTGACAGTGCCTCGCTCACCTCAGACGAATTCTGAAAGAATAGTCTTTGTCTTCCTGCTGATTGGATTCTGGATATATTCTTCCGACATTTTTGGCATCTTAACAAACGTCGAATTTTTGACGGAAAAAGGTGAGAAAATCGATAATCTGGAAGAATTAAATAAATCTCAACTCACACCTCTAATTTTGCCAAATTTTCAATTGATATTGCATAATGAAAGTGGCAGTATTATTGACATTCTGTTAAAAAAGTCGAAATCGGTTTCTTCTACCGATGAATGTATAGAATTGGTGGTGAAGTACAAAAATTTCTCTTGCTTCTTGAATGACTATATCATTGAAAGGGCAATACAAAAATACAAAAATCTAGATGGAACTCCTTTGTTAAAATTTGTGAAGGAACCATTAGGAAAATTTCCTGTAGCTTTAGATTTTGAAGCAAACTCGCCATATCTTCTAGCTGCTAACAAGTTCTTATCACGATTATTAGAATCTGGATTAGTCGACCAATGGAAACGGATTTACAGACCGACAATGGTTAAATTGGAAAAACGTGATCCGCAAGAAGAGTTTCAGGGTAAACAACTAATATTACAGCTTGCGTTTATTTTAGGCATTGGATATCTAACTTCGGTTCTGATTTTCTTCGGAGAAGTTCTAATTCAATATGTTGAAAATTATATATATCGATGCGTAATTTTCTTCATTCGAGGAAGTATATTTTAAGAAGACATCTTTGTGTTTTGAGACTCGATTTGAAGTTGTTTTTCATAGGAAAAAAGGTAAAGTGTAGTCTGTTTGCAATAGTATTTATAGATAAAAAGTTTTGGACCGATTTAGCTAATTCTTCAAGAACACATAGTAAAGTAAGTTAGTGTTTGTTTTCTTACTTCGTTTTATTTTAATTATCAAATTGTTGTTAAATGTATCAAACATCAATTGGAAATTTTCACATCCATATGTTTTGAAATCTTCCCGAATCGTTTTGAATGATATCGAAGATTCTAATATTTTAATCCTATGTTACAGAACTAATAAAGCAATTATTAAGGTAAATCTCAAAATCTTGATTGCAGTATTATCAAGTAAATATCATTTTTTGTGAATAGTTTTCAAGTTACGTGAATCTTTGAATTAATTAAATTATTCATTTTATTATAAGGCTTCGACTATTCTCGATAGAATTAATAACTACATGTAACTAGGTTTCTGTTTAAATTAGATTTCTAAATACTTATTAATACTATTAATAGCTTTCATACTGAAAAGACTATTTCTTTACTTTAAAAAAAGGGCAAGGTTAAAAAAATCAATCGAGCTGCGAAACTCTATTTTTAAAACATTATATGGTTATAAATAAAAAGAAAGAAAAGTTATTAATTGTTATTCATTTGGTTATATATTTATTAAGGTATCCTCACCATTCTTGGCCAATCAAGATACCAATAGTGGTCGCCACTTATTAAAGTCAAAATTAATGATTATTCTTAATTGTTCGTATAACTATATTTTTACTTTAATTTCATTTATGGAAAATTCAAAGAGTTTTGAAGTGTTTCGCTTACATTATAATGTGTTTCGACAAGTTGGAATCATTCCTTAACATATTTCGACAATATAAAAATAAACTGAAATTGATTCAACCGGTTTATAATTTTTTTTTATCTTGGAAACGGAAGTGGAAGTCGATACTGTGGAATCCGGCGTTAGAATTTTCCCTAGACCATACAATTTTTCCCTAGCCTAGGGTAAATATGTGAAATTTTAGAAGTTTCAGGCTCCGTTGCAATTATATTTATCCTCGAGAAAGTTAATTAAACAACGTCGTTTCTATATATTTCGGGTCGCTTTTAGTTTAAATTCGACTTTAGAATTTTTGTGAAGTACCTGAGAATTTCCCTAGCCTAGGGAAATTAGGAAATTTAGGCTTAAAGGAGATTTTATTTGTGCCCGAAAAAACTGATGTCTTTCCGTATTTTTAACTGATGATTTCATATATATCTGACAAAAGAAGTTTTCTGCAGTACCTCACTCTTTCCCTTAGGCTAGGGAAATTCTCAAGTACTTCACAAAAATTCTAAAATCAAATATGAACTAAGCGAACCGAAATATGTAGAAACGACGTTATTTCATTAACTTTTTCGTAGATAAATATAACTTCAACTGAGCCTGTAACTTATCAAATTTGACACATTTACCCTAGGCTAGGGGAAAATTGTAGGATTCAGGGAAAATAGTAAAGCGGGATTTAGATTCAGCAGCTCAAAATCTATAAGGGTAGCCTTTTGTCACATGTAAAGTTCATACCACTTTTTATTTGTGAGCCTGTGAAATCTATTATAAAAAATTCCCTAGGCTAGGGAAAATCCGAGGAACTGCAGAAAACTTCTAGTCAGATATAAAATCAGCAGTTAAAAATAGGGTAAAAAACCGAATAGTGAGGCCAACAAGAAAAGTGGTTGTCCCATAGCAACGTCATATACTACAAACCAAGTATTTGGCCCAACCAACTCGTTTCTTCAGTGAACATCGACAGGATATTTAGAAGCATTGCGTTTTACGTAAAGCAAAGGAGGATAATTGAGAGACCCCACTTTTATCTCGAATCCGTGGAGATTCTGCACTTTTTCAGGAAACAGGAGTCGCCTTGTCGAGAACTTTCTTTGGACGTAGATCTTCTGAAATGGATTGAAGTAGTGCACTGTTACAAACATTCGATAGTTGTTCCAGTACTGATTGAATCTGTTGCATCTATCTCTAATCTCAAGAATCGTGAAGTCCAAGATTTGTTTGGACCACATTTTCCGAAGCATTTTTTCGTACCTAAATCTACCTTCTCCGATTGAGACAATCATTAAGCACTTTGGTCGAGCTACTTTCGATGATACTTTGAGGAAGAATTCTTTTAAAGGTAGTCGTAAATTTTTCAAGTTATTTTTCACAGACTGAATTGTGATGAACAAAGTTGATTCAAGAGTTAAGTTGAAAGGTCTTTTTGACCAAATTGTATCAGCCAACGTATCATTCACGATATTGATGACATTGCTCGGAATTTTCAGTTGAACTTTACGTAGGGTTTCTTCAGCTGGCGCACTATGGTTTGCAGGATTGTTTTCGGTAATTAAAAGTACATTATAGTAGGTGCAAGACTCTTTCTGTACGTGTCTAAGAATGCGATCTAAAAAATTCGTACGATTAAATGTACTGTAGGAATTGTCTATGAAAATCGAAATAAACAAGTGGATTACTAATTTTCCTCGGAAGAACATTTTAAATTTCCTTTTCGAAACAGGCTAAACCGAACGAACTCTTGTAGTTGAGCTGCATTCAGTAGATTTTACTATATAACAGATGAATATATTATAATATTATATTATTTAGTGTCTCTTAATTAATACGCAAATAATTTCGTATATTTTTTTAGAATTTAATGCTGCCACGTATTGCGAACTAGAAAACTTCCACCTTATGGTAGTTTTTTACCTGGACTAATTTTGAATTCGCTACAAGGTTTAAGGTAGAGTATATTTTGTAATTTAAAAAGTAAGGTATACTCAACAGTAGTGTTGTATTTATATTAGTAATGAATTTTTTACATTTACTTTCGCAGAATATTGTGGTGGAAAGGACGTAAAATGTTTTTATCAGGATGAAGGGAAATCAATATTACTTAGAAAAATATATACGACAGTCCTCAGTTAACAGAGGAAAGAAAATTGTGAAAGAACTGAAATTTTAGGCAAATTGGAAAACTAACACCATTCAAACAAATTTACTTTATTATTTGTCTTCTTAAGAATTAGCAAAATCTGTCCATTTGTTTTCTATTGTTGATTTTCTAAGGTCCATGAATCAGAACTCAGAGTAAATAAACTAAAGGATTATATTTAGTTATTAAGAAAGAAGAACTTAAATTACAGCAATTAAAAAAGTGAGTTAAATCGTTGAAAGATTCTTACATCTCAGACTAGCTACGCTAACTAACTAACGATGGCAGTTCGCTCCGTCGCGACGCAAGTCACGTATCACCAGCGGTCGAGACGGGCGCTGTCTCCTGTGTCCTTCTCTCTCTAAGCAATATGCGGTACGGTACGGATGAGAGAGAAAGAAGAGGGAGATTATGATTTTGTCTTCTTTGACTTTTTTTTTACGATGACGTTCCCTAGGTACGGTTTAGATAGGAATACCCCAGGATAGATTGACTATGAAATCAACACATCCTTTACCTCTAAGGTTGGCCATGGGGGTGCCCGCTGGTCAAACGTAGAGTGGATCTCTCAGGATGGTATTTTTAGAGGAAGACAGGAGTGAACCAGGAGTAGGCCAGGTTTTGGGCCGGCGTACTCTCTTCGTCTGTTAACTGGCCATGGGGGTGCCCGCTGGTCAGGTAACAGATGGTGTCACATTTTTAGGATGAAAAGAATGGATGTTAAGTTTCTCAGGTTCTGGAAGTCATCCTCAGGTTGTCCCAGGATAGGTCGGTGAGAGCCGTAGGGGTACCTGCCAGTCGCACACCTAGTGGATCTTCCCTGAAGAAGACGTCCAGGTTACGTCCCGGTCTTTCTGCTATGGTGGTATCCCGCTAGCAGAGAGACCAGATGAGTTTCACTGAGCGCAGGCTAGCTGCTCCTCAGCGAACTGATTGAATACGCGTCGATTCAGTGCTTTTAAGCACTTGTAGTTACGTAATAAGTACCCAGGTGGAAATTTACAACTGGCTGGGTACCGCGCCAGTACCGCCGGGCGGATGACGGTACTGGCATAATACCGCCTGGCAAACGGCTAGGTACTGGCATTCTTCCGAAATGTTACTCGGCTGGGAGTTGCCTGTCGGTACTGGGGCGGTACTGGAAATTGTATGATGCCGGTACCGATAGTCTATACTGGCACGGTACTGGCATTCGTCCGAAATGTCACTCGGCTGGGAGTTGTCTGGCGGTACTGGAACGGTACAGTGAAAAAATTTTTAAAAATGTCTTAAAAACAGTTATTAATTAAGAACATATTTTACTCGTATATATATTATGAGTATACTTATAAATAATCGATATTTGTAAATATTAATACATTTATAACAAATAAAATTTCACACGCAACGCTGGGGGGAATCGAATGCACGACCTACTATACACATATGGATC
>UCOK01019175.1:0-76093 GCA_900474325.1 Synergus umbraculus
GAATTTTAAGAGATTTTGAAGGATTTTAAATATTCCAGAAGAATTTCAAAAGCATGTAGGGATTACCATATGCCCAGGATTTCAAGTGGTTTCAAAAACTTTTTAATGAAATTTTCACCTATTTTAGTGAATTTTAATGTTCCTCATGGAATTTAGAAATATTTCAAGAGATTTTAAAAAGACTTTGGGATTTTGATAAATTTTAGAAGAATTAATGAAAAAAGGGATTAGTACTTTTGTGGGACCTTTTTTACTCGGAATTTTAAGAGATTTTAAGTATTCCAGAAGAATTCCAAAAGCATATGGCAATTACCATATGCCCTTAAAGGATTTCAAGTAGTTTCAAAAATTGTTACCTATTAAAATTTCACCCATTATTTCACCCAAAATTTTCACCCATTAAAATTCACTATAGTGAATTTTAATGTTCCTCATAGAATTTAAATATATTTCAAGAGATTTTTAAAAGACTGTTGGATTTTGAAAGATCACATAATATTTTAAGAGATTTTTAGGAATTAAAAAAAAATTTTGTTTTTCATGGAATTTAAAGGATTTCAAACGATTTGGAAAAATTTTAGAAGAATTAGTGAAAAAAGGGATTTCATCGATAAAATTTCGCGGAATTTCAAGACTTTTCTCTAGAAATTTCAGGGAATTTAAAAAAGAAGTTATTACTTTTATGGGACCTTTTTTACTCGGGATTTTAATATTTCTCATGGAATTTAAAGAAAAGTTACATTTAATTTTTAAAAGATTTGATGAAATTTTAAAATACTTCATGGAATTTTAAGAGATTTTGAAGGATTTTAAATATTCCAGAAGAATTTCAAAAGCATGTAGGGATTACCATATGCCCAGGATTTCAAGTGGTTTCAAAAACTTTTTAATGAAATTTTCACCTATTTTAGTGAATTTTAATGTTCCTCATGGAATTTAGAAATATTTCAAGAGATTTTAAAAAGACTTTGGGATTTTGATAAATTTTAGAAGAATTAATGAAAAAAGGGATTAGTACTTTTGTGGGACCTTTTTTACTCGGAATTTTAAGAGATTTTAAGTATTCCAGAAGAATTCCAAAAGCATATGGCAATTACCATATGCCCTTAAAGGATTTCAAGTAGTTTCAAAAATTGTTACCTATTAAAATTTCACCCATTATTTCACCCAAAATTTTCACCCATTAAAATTCACTATAGTGAATTTTAATGTTCCTCATAGAATTTAAATATATTTCAAGAGATTTTTAAAAGACTGTTGGATTTTGAAAGATCACATAATATTTTAAGAGATTTTTAGGAATTAAAAAAAAATTTTGTTTTTCATGGAATTTAAAGGATTTCAAACGATTTGGAAAAATTTTAGAAGAATTAGTGAAAAAAGGGATTTCATCGATAAAATTTCGCGGAATTTCAAGACTTTTCTCTAGAAATTTCAGGGAATTTAAAAAAGAAGTTATTACTTTTATGGGACCTTTTTTACTCGGGATTTTAATATTTCTCATGGAATTTAAAGAAAAGTTACATTTAATTTTTAAAAGATTTGATGAAATTTTAAAATACTTCATGGAATTTTAAGAGATTTTGAAGGATTTTAAATATTTTAGAAGAATTCCAAAAGCATGTGGTAATTACCATATGCCCAGAATTTCAAGTGGTGTCAAAAACTTTTTAAAGAAATTTTACCTATTTTAGTGAATTTTAATGTTTCTCATGGAATTTAAAAATATTTCAAGAGATTTTTAAAAGACCATGGAATTTTGAAAGATAACATAATATTTTAAGAGATTTTTAGGAATTAAACAAAAAATGTTGTTTTTCAAAGAATTTAAAGGATGTCAAACGATTTTGAGAAATTTTAGAAGAATTAGTGAAAAAAATGATTTCATCGATACTCTCTAAAATTCCACTGATTTTCAGTGACTCTTTTCTCACGATTTTAATCAGTGGAAATTCACTGAGAATCAGTGAAAATTTTTCAGTCATCTTCACTAAACAACTAAAAATTTCAGTGACTTTTCACTGATTTCCAGTAAATTCTTCACTAATTAAAATCGTGAGAAACCAGTGAAATTTGACTGGTAATCAGTTAAATTTCACTGATTCAAGTTTAGAGAGTAGAATTTCGCGGAATTTCAAGACTTTTCTATCATAGGGAATTTAAAAAAGAAGTTAGTACTTTTGTGTGACCTTTTTTACTCGGGAAACTGGTCGTTAAGACAGTTTAGGCAGGTTAAACGTGATCAGAAGGATAGAGAGGCAATATCAGGCAAAGTACTTTCAACTAAACATCAATGCCAGGAAATTTTCATCCCACAGTGTTGAACGGCACGACAGGTACATACGATATCTCAGATATTGGAACGGGATCAAGAGAGGACTTGGGGTAGGGGGTTGAAGCAGACACGACGTATGGCGCATTAATTTAAGAGACAGTTCGGCGTGCACCATCGGCCGTCCACCTTAAGAAAGTATCTAGCCTCTGCCTTCTTGAGGAACGACTTTTGGAATCGACTTTTCCGGCGGAGCGAAGAAGTTTGGCAATTTCCTGGGGCTAATCTGGTGGTCGGTCAGCATTGAGATGCTGTGGGGGTTACCCGTCGGGTGGATTCGAGGGAGAGAGGAGGAGGATGGCTAAGGGATGAGTAGGAGAGAAGGGGCTTGGAAAATCCACCGACCACGAACGCCGGGTGGTCCCATGAATTATACAAGCGACTACCACTCGTGCAAGAAGGAGAAGAAGAAGTGAGAAGACCTTCCAAGACTCAGGAAAAAGAGACGGTGATGCGTGCCAGAGAAAGCTGAATACCGCCTCTTCGAGATGCACTGGGCCTGTCAGAACGTGCGAATTTGCTTCGTAACTGGAATACATATTCAGAGTTGAATATAGGTATCTTCTGTATCTGTCGAAGAAATGAAGTTCGAGGTCTCCGGGACGCATGTTGCCTTCTTGATGCGAGAAAAGAGGATTCGATAGAACACTGCCGAAATACGAGGCGAGAAGAATGTGACTTCCAAGATGCAGTCGCAGAAAGAGATGAAAATCTGAAGGTAGCAGGTTTTAGTTTCGGTAACAGTTTTCGATTTAGGTAAATGTGATTTCTGTCTCTGGTGTAAATCTCTCTGGAAAAACTGAGTTTTCTGTAAAGCATATTTTATTATTTTTTGAACACGGAGAAAAATGGATATTTAAAAGTAATATCTAGCTATTTAGATATAATATCTTGATATTAAAACTTAATATCCAGAGATTAGAATATTTGGATTATCTTTCTTTTTCAATATTATATAATTTATTATATTTTATTTCTCTCAGCTCTTAAAATCTATGTTAAACTTCGTGAAAAACTAAAAATTCCAAGAAACCTTTGAAAAAATGTCAGATCGCTTAAAATTTGTGAAAATCACTTAAAATTTTCAGAAACTTCTTGAGATTCTTTTAAATTCAATGATAACAATTCAAATTCCTTTTATATCCTTTAAGATATATTAAAAGTATTAGAAATAACTTCAAATTCCATGAAATTCTTTAAAATGCTCACAAAATTATTTAAATATTAAAAAAATCCCTCGAAATCACTTAAAATTATTAGAAATCTCATAAAATTCCTGAAAATTTCAGGATAATATTTCAAATTCCTTAAAACCTCATAAAACTCTTACAAAGATTTTAAAATCCCCTAAAATTTCACGAAATATCCTAAAATCCCATACACTTCTACAAAATCGTTTTAATATCCTAAAAATATTTTGAATTTCGTAACAATCACTTTTAAATCGTTAAAAATGCACATAAAAACCTTCAAAATCATTAATCTCTTCAAATCCATGTTAAAATCTCTTAAAATCATTAAAGATTTCATATAAAATTCCATGAAATCCTTAAAAATATTATAAAATCTTTTATAAATTAGAAATATTTTTTGAAAACCCTTAAAATTTGATGAAAACCTTCGAAAATTTTAAAAGTCATAAAAGTACCTTGAAGTCCGACTGAAATCTGATCACAGTCGTGAAAAATTCTAAAAATTCCCAGAAACTTCTTGAAATTCCTGAAAATTCTATGATAACATTTAAAATCCCATTATCTCCCATGAAATCTTTAAAAATTTCATAAAATTCCCATAAAATTCCTAGATTTCTAAACTCGAAAATTATTTCGAGTTTACACTCGTGACAAAATGATTATTAACGAAACCAAATTCAAAATTTCAAATTCAAACTTTCAAATTTAATTTACGCGGAATTTACAATTCGGCAAGTATCGATTGTCGAAAATGACTATCGATATTTACACGACCAATCAGGAGTGCGGAATAGGCGTTACGATATTTCGACTTCGACTCAATCATCTTTTTAGAATAGAATATCTGGATATTAAGTTTTAATATCAAGATATTATATCTAAATATCTAGATAGTCGTCCCATAGTTAAATAGCTAGAAATTACTTTTTAATATCCATTTTTCTCCATGAATGCTTATTCCTTTTTTTTGGAACCATAGTCTTGATTTGTCAATTTGTTTGTTTGATTTATAAAGAGAAAGTGGATTTTTCTTTGACAGTAGAGTGTAGTATGATTTTAATTCTAAATGGAGTAGTACACTCAGTGACATTGTTACCACCTGCCGTGAATATGTACTGAATTTTACAACGTGTGTATTAAGTACCATTCACATGCCGGCTATTACATATTGCGTATTCTGTGCATATGTTACATGTACCAGTGTCATGGAAACATTTCCATCCTTTTGAAGCGTTTTAGATTAGCGAATACCGCATGATATCTGTTGAACTATAACGAAATTCAGCGGACCGACATCCATTTCCAACAAAAGCACGTGAATTTAGAATCCTTTCGAAACTGCGACCACTAAAACTCCAATGACTCTTTCGTAAAAATTAAGGGAAATATTGTTTTCGATTATATTCTATTATATTCATTTTTCTTTTCAATGGGTGGAAAAATGTGAGTAGGAATTGCATTTTATGGAAAATTGTATTGGAAAATTTTCTTCTTTGAATATCTTTTTAGCAGATATTTCTCCTCTTTCGTTCACTTAATCTTATTACCTCAATAATATTTCGAAAAATATTTTTTAATTCAAAAATGAAAATAGTAACCACTGATCATTTATCGAAAAATTCAGAATTAATGTATGCCAAGAATTGAATTGGCAGTGTAATCCGCAATCTGCTGATATTGGAATCGTGTGTCAATCTTTCTTTTTCGTTAATATCGTCCTGGCGTCGAAGGGAAGGGATTATTGGATCTATCGAATTTCGCCAAACGGATAGAGCCTGTTATGTCGTTAGTATTAAATTTCATGAAAGAGGGAAATTTTTTTCCATTTTAATCCCACCTTTTTTGGAATAAAAGCATCAGAAGAATATAAGTTTGAAAAAGATTGCGAGTTAAACTTCATGATGCCATGTTAAATTTAGAAAATAAAAGTACAATCGAAATGGAAAAAGTAAGATCCATTTCTTTTTAGTAGCTTCGTGCACGATTGAGCTGCTGTTGTGGGTTCTACTTTAATAACCCTTAGATTCAAACTTCTCCAGCTGAAAAGAATAATCTTTATTCGGTTCACGCGAAGGGAGCTGCGATACTTTTGGCGCGTATCCAATCCCTATACGAGATATGAGTAAATAATAAGTTTTTAAATCTCATACTTCACATTCCCCGATCATCTTTCGATGAATATTTTTTTACTCTCTTTTTCTGTAAAAAGTGACTACCTTTAGTATAGGGGGAATTATTTCCCTTCACGATATCCACCCTCTGTTCATAAGACAATTCGTTATAAACCTGAAATACCATTTACTTAAAAGGAAATCATATTTTTAAAATAAAATGTAAATGGTTTTAGAACAGGTATTAAAATTCATGACAGGAAAAAAGTGTCACTTGAATGATTGAACATTAGATAAATCGAAAATATCTTCCATTTAAAACATAAAAAACCAACGATCATTTACTCTCTCAAGAATAGCGGACACGAGAAATCTATTATGCAAAAGAATGGATAATCGAAAAAAACGAAGTAGTTATCAACAATTCATATGAAAAAGACTCTAAAATTAGGTGAAAAATGATCTGCTGTAAAAATGTGGCACTTTTATACCAATTAGGAATCCATAAAAAACCATCGATAAAGTGACGTTTTAAGTGAAGTTTTACCATAGTCATAAATGCGATATGCTAAAGAAAAGAAATCGAAAGGGTAAAAAAAGAGTGAGAGTTGGGTGCCTCCATAAGAGAGAGCTGCTGACGTGCTGTAAGATTGATTGGAGTCACGGGATGGAAAATTAACGGTCTAGCTTGGGTAGTCCAAGGGAGTAGGGAGTGAAAGACGAAGGAAGGAGTCTGACAGCCTCCGCATACTAATTCTACTCTTTCCCTCTTCTCTCAGAGTTAGCCACCCTTAACCCCGTTGAAAAGCTTTGCACCATCTCTGTCCATCGATATCGGCCTTTCAGTTCGACGCCTTTGTGTCCTAACCGGGACTGGACGTGTCCGGTCTTGTCAGGGTTAACCTCATTCAAATCACGTTCATCTCTTCCCAATACTGGTTATACATTTCTCTCAAGTTATACAAGTTATAAAAGTTATACAAGTTTTTTCAAAGACCTTGTAGTTTCATTCAAAGTTGCCACTAATCATTTCTATATAACTTAAAAAAAACGTATTCGGCATTGCTATATATCAATAATTCCCCACCTAATTGACTTGCACTACTTGATACCCTTTATGTCTGACTTAAAACGACTCAAACTACTAGAAACACTATGTCCGATTTAAAAAGATTTATACTACTTGAAGCCCTTTATACCCGACTTAAAAACGAATTATGCTAATTGAAATTCGTTAGGACAGTATTAAAACTATATGTAGATACTTATAATTATTAAAATTCGTTAAGGCTGACTGAAAACACACTTATACTACTTAAAATTTGTTGTGACTGACTTAAAATGACCTATACTACTTGAAACACTTTATATTCTCGACTTAAAACGACTTTAACTCCTAGAAACACTGTGTCCGACTTAAAATGACCTATGCTACTAAAAATTCGTTAGGACTGATTTAAAACGTTTTTTACTTCATAAAACTCATTATGTCTGACTTAAAACCACTTATACTACTGGAAATTTGTTATGAATGATTTAAAACGACTTATACTACTTAAAATTAGTGAGAACTGAATTAAAACTTGTAATTATTAAAATTCGCTATGACTGACTTAAAACGACTTATACTACTTAAAATTCGTTAGGACTTAATTAAAACTTGTAATTATTAAAATTCGTTATAACTGACTTAAAACGACTTATAATACTTAAAATTCGTTATGACTGACTGAAAATGACTTATACTACTAAAAAAATGTCTCTAAGTTAAAAAAAAACTTCTACTAGTTTAAATCTTTTATACGACTTAAAAAGGTAAACTCCTAAAAACACTATGTCCGACTTAAAATGACCTATGCTACTGAAAATACGTTAGGACTGATTTAAAACGATTTTTACTTCCTAAAATTCATTGTGACTGACTTAAAATCACTAATTATACTACTTGAAATTTGTTATGACTGACTTAATACGACTTATGCTAGAAAAAAATGTGTCCGACTTAAAAAGACTTATACTACTTGAAACCCTTTATATACTCGACTTAAAACGACTTAAACTCCTAAAAACACTATGTCTGACTTAAAACGAACCCTGCTACTGAAAATTCGTTAGGACTAATTTAAAATTATTTTCACTTCTTAAAATTCATTATGACTGACTTAAAACGATTTATACTACTGAAAATTCGTTATGAGACTAGAAAAATAGTATAGGTATGGTCTAGATTCTAACTTACGACAACTTTTTTTTTGTGGTGTTGTGTTATTAAGGAAATTATTTCAAGGTTAAAGATGATACTATTTGCTCCTTTTTATCAATTTCAAGGTTGGCTGTGCAATTTCAGTATAAGGTTGTTAGTCTAACAAGCAAGAAAATTTAATTGAGGAAGCAGCGACTTAGCAAAGAAAGGATGGACAATTCTCAGCAATAAGGTCAAATTATAATGAGAATTGTGCAGAGTCGATCTGACTAGACTTATCGACAATTATCTCCAAACATATAATTTCCATTTGTGATTCCGGATGAAATCGCTAATACAGAGAGTAATGAGATTTGTTCAGATGATGGAATTTGTTTGTCCAATAACTTACTAAATTCAATTGCTAAACCAAGAGATGTAGATCTGTTGTACAAATCTCATAACATGAGTATTTCGTCTAGTGGAAGTGTTGTCAGATTACTGAGAAAATTTAGAAAGCTATTAAAGGATTATAAAATAAAAAGCTTTAAAAACATTTTTCCTTATCTAATTTTCGAAATGAGAGCAATTTTCTCCGACATAATTCAATTTTCGTATAAATTTCGATTCTTTTCACGAATATATGATGATACTGCTACTTAAATAAATGATGTAGAAAGAAATAGACTGAAAGATTTTTAAAAGTGAAGAAGTAAATGGCCTCAATAGAAAGTAATTTAGTTTCAGTCACGTGAAGTTTATTGTTCGCATTTTAATCGATCACTGCCGTTAGATTATTTTATTTATTCATGATTGGTCACATTACTTTCGTCAGGTTTCCTTACGTCTAACTATAATATCATATTTCCACTTGAAAATAAAATTACATATTTTACATTTAAAATTAAATTTTTTAAAACAGTTCAAATTATAAAACATCTTAGAAAGATTTAAAGAAAGTAAACAACGGATTTCAAAAACTTTCCTAGCAATATTAAAAAAAATTAACATATATTTATTTTATTAAATAAAACTTCTTTCGAAATGTGTTTAGTAGGTACATTTTGTTAAGTATTTCAATTTTAACGCCTCAGTTTCAGTTTATTTTCAAAGACTGAACAATTAATCAATTAAGAGAGTAAAAGCTCGTAACAAAGGGTCCGTTATCTAGTACACTCGATTGGAAATTCAAATCTGTGCTACAGATTGGTCGATTTAACATTGCCTCTCCAATCACTCGCTTGGTTTCCCAGGCCATAGCCTCTTGTAACCGATTAGAGGTTCTCCATTCCGTTTTCCTTTCATCCCTTCAATTAGCAAAGGTCAATCTGAAAAAGTTCAATCTTTCAAAGAATTTCAATTGAAATCGAAAGTGAGACAAATCGATGTTCTTTCAATAATTTTTTTTTTATAACTACACAATTTAAATACAAAATGTCTATCGACCCAACAACGGAATAAACTTCTTCCTTCATCTAACTTCGATCTCAAAAGTTGATATAAAAATCATAACTTATCAAAAGGTGTTTCGGAAAACTAATTCACATTCGGTTCCGTGATTCCGATTTATCCGATTAATTTTCCGACGTACAGAAGTTCCTAGGAAGTCGGTTGGCAGGAGCCAATCATCAATCAGCCCTGTGAAGTTAAATGGGCGGGACAACGGGTTTTAATATCTCTCGGGGAGAAATAAAAGTTGGCGCGATAAATCAAAAGTGAAAAGTCACTGCCTAACTCTCTCTCCTCTCTCTTTCTCTTTCCCTTTTCCTGGAAGCTGCCACTCAGCCAAGAACAAAATGGCAACTGCGATTCTCCACTCTCTTTTGCACTCGTTCGCTTTTTCTCTCTCCCTCTCTCTCCGCTTCTCTTCAACTAGCTTTTCTTCTTTCCGAATCGAAGCTTTTCTCACTAATGTCTCTCGCTTCCTTCGGCGACTTGCAAAAGTGATAAATGAATTTCCTATCCGCCTCTATTTATATCTATGGTCCGGAACGACCACATTGCTCTTGGAATCGGATAATCTTCCCGTAATAATCCCGTTGAGTGGCTCGATTATCGGAGACGACCACATCGAATCGATTCACGAATGCCGCCAATTTACACCTCCACGATATTCCCACAGTATGTCTCTATTTATCCTCCGATTCAAAACTTTTCATAGCCCGCAATATAGCTTGAAATGATATCAATATCATTGAATTTACAACGTCACAAAACTTAATTTCCCACATTGAATACAAAAATACTTAAGTAATTACTCAAATTAATATTCTCTAAAATTGAATCAGTCAAATTCCACTGATTTTCAGTGACAGTGACTCTTTTCTCACGATTTTAATCAGTGAAGATTCACTGAGAATCAGTCAAAAGTCACTGAAATTTTTAGGAATCGTCACTAAACTACTAAAAATTTCAGTGACTTTTCACTGATTTCCAGTAGATTATTCACTCATTAAAATCGTGAGAAAGGAGTCACTGAAAATCAGTGGAATTTGACTGGTAATCAGTTAAATTTCACTGATTCAAGTTTAGAGAGAATCAATAAGTCTCTTCCATGAGCAGATATTTTATTGATTCAAATTAATTTTTAATGAAACAAGAATTATTCATTTCCATACAATTGTGATATTATACATTTTATTATACATTTGAATCAATAAAATATCTGCTTTTCGAACAGATTTATTGATTCAAAAGTGTTAGAAAAATTACTACACTCAGAAAAAAAGTTGGGTTGATTCAATAAAATAGTTTGTTTAACCTAGTTTGTTTGTTACAACTAACAAATTTGGTCAACGCAACTAAAGTTTTGGTTCCTTTGAAAAAACGCAACAATTTCATATGGTCAATTCAAAGTAATTATTTGTTTGAGTATGTTTGGTTGATACAACCAAATTTTTTTTGAATCAACCAAACTTTTTTCTGAGTGTAATATCGATAGCAAGTAGGGTCAAAATCCCAAAATTGAGACATTTTGCCCCTACATAGAGCTTCTCACTGTAGGGTCGCAAATATTTATAATCAAATGTATCTGTATTGAATTTGTTATATGAGCATAATTTTGAATCTTTAATTTAACCAATAATTTTAGGTTTTTAAACCATGATTATTAAATTGATCCAAATATTTAGCTTGGATAAACATGGTCAGTTTATAGCTAGAATATATATCGCAGTTTATGTCCTAGTTTATATCCAAAGTTTCGATGACAGTGATAGCTATAGTAATGAGCTGAGTTATATTACTATTAGTTGAATATGCCGATGATTGAGTGAAGATGTAATGCAGTCCACTATTGACAAAGCAACAATATCGACCGATCCTAATAACGCGTCACTTGTCAGCTACGGTAACAAGCCAGGAATTTCTGTCCTTCTCTGATATCATTCTACCATCCCCAAAGTGTAAACATGAGACCCACATTTAGGAAAATTATTAATTATGTTAGCATAGATCAAAAGCTCGAGATAATTATAATTAAATCAATAATAATTTAATTAAGTTCATGGTAAGGACAGAGTCCATTTAATTATAATTATATAGCTACAGCAAACTGCATGTTTGCATAGAAATGTTACAATTTAGAGTAAACTCAATGAATCCACTATATTGGATTATTCTCACTTATGTGAACAACTTCCATTTCAAATTGTCAAAATATTCCTATTTAGTTTTCACTCAAAACCCCTCTGGAAATTTCATCCCATGTCTGACTATTGTGTCCTTTTCTACTTGCATTACAAAATCTCCTTATGTCTGACTATAATTTAATATTTCCACTAGGAAATAACTCCTACATATTTCATATTCAAAATGAAGATATCACGGGGAAGAAAAATTTTAAAATATTAAAGGAAACTGTATATAACATAATAAATATAATATAATAAAAATTAAAATACTTAATTCCATTTTCAAAATTAACTATTCTCACAATGAATGTTTACACAGCAATTTTTTTGTCTCTAAAGTTTTTAACATTCGTAAGGTGAACTTCAATTTTATATTTAAATCTCATTAATGAAATGTCGCCAGCAAACTTGCACGAAGAAACTCCATTCGTCGGGAAATTCGGGGGCATGTGAAATTCGTCGAAATTGAGGAATCGGGTAGGTTGAGTAATGAAGTCCGTCGGTCGCGCTCTCAATCGTGTAATCGGCCAGCCGTGGGTTGACGAACGGGGACGAATGATGAAATTAGGAATAATTATTCAAGTATATTCGCGGGCCGACGAATCGGGTGAATTTCCCAGTATAGAAGGCACTGGGTAAAATATGACCTGTAGTTTGGTTGGTCGGTAGGCTGAATGGCTATGGCTGGTGGATAATACGTTTCATAGCGAACTTAGTAACAGGTGGCGCGATCCATAACAGCCCTCCTCGGTTTGCCCTGCAGACAACTTCACCACTTTTGGTGCACACGCGCCTACAGTGAAGAAACTTTAATTAAAAACAAAAACTTATTTCTTTTGTTGTAGAGTCGCCCCCTCCAAGTACGAGTCCAAGTCCGCCCACTACCGACCTCTCCAAGAAAGGTAAGATCGTAAATATTTACTAAAAGCTATAATAAAACCTGAAAGGGATCAACCATTGCAGTTTTCAATTTTAATTAAACGTCGATTTCAATTTTTTATCATTTCTAATAATAATTTCCAAATAAATAGGATTTCCACCTGAGAACTGAAGTAAAACTCGTAATTATTAAAATTCGTTATGACTGACTTAAAACGACTTATACTACTTAAAATTCGTTATGGCTGACTTAAAATGACCTATGCTACTGAAAATTCGTTAGGACTGATTTAAAACGATTTTTACTTCTTTATAAAATTTATCATGACTGACTGAAAATCACTTATACTACTTGAAATTTGTTAGGAACGATTTAAAACGACTTATACTACTTAAAATTCGTTAGGACTGAATTAAAACTTTTAATTATTAAAATTCGTTATGACTGACTTAAAACGACTTATACTACTTGAAACCCTTTATATACTCGACTTAAAACGACGTATACTACTTAAAATTCGTTATGGCTGACTTAAAATGACCTATGCTACTGAAAATTCGTTAAGACTGATTTAAAACGATTTTTACTTCTTTATCAAATTCATTATGACTGACTGAAAATCACTTATACTACTTGAAATTTGTTATGAATGATTTAAGACGACTTATACTACTTAAAATTCGTTAGGACTGACTTAAAACGACTTATACTACTTGTCCCTCTTTATATACTCGACTTAAAACGACTTTAACTCCTAAAAACACTATGTCCGACTTAAAATGACCTATGCTACTGAAAATTCGTTAGGACTCATTTAAAACGATTTTTACTATCACTTATACTACTGACCTCTCCAAGAAAGTTAAGATCGTAAATATTTACTAAAAGCTATAATAAAACTTGAAAGGGATCAACCACGGCATTTTTCAATTTTAATTAAACGTAGATTTCAATTTTTTATCATTTCTAATAATAATTTTCAAATAAATAGGATTTCAATCTGAGATACAATTTAGTTGAATATTTATACATTATCTGTTTAGAAAATAATTTAGTTTGTACTAAAATGGCGGGAAATGTCTGACCATATCTCTCTTGTACTACTTAGAAAAAATTTAGAATTATATCCTGATACTTATTTTTTAACTTATGCAAACATAGACGTGAGCTACACATTTGTGGAGAAACCACTTTTTTCGAGAGGAATTTCAAGAGATTTCTAGGAATTTTAAAGGAATTTGACGATTTTTAAGTGATTCTTACTAAATTCAAAAGATTTTTTAAGATTCTAAAAATATTTCTAGGATTCCGCCAATATTCCGCAGTAATAAATAAATAAAATACATTTTGCACAGCAGTCAGCAACGAGGAAAAGTTTTACCCAGAATGGGTATCCGGGAAATTCACTGAATGAGTAATAAAAATACTTGAATACTTGAATACTTTCCTCCTAAATAGTACTTCTTATTGAAAAATGACCTGATTCATGTAATTAAAAGTTAAAGCGCAGATTCACGATGACCAAGTTCGATCCAAGTTCTGAGTATAAGTATTGGTATCTTTTTCAAATCAAATGACTGAGTGGAAACTTTTCACTTGCAACTTTTGCTTGTCCATTAAATCGATGGCTAGCTTCATTAAGGATTGCACAGCATGGAACAATTTGAGACTCATTATCGTCGTCAACCCCTATCGCCTATCAGCAGCCTGAAATCTGCGCATGTGCCGATAATTTACTAAAGATGCGTTAATGAAGTTACAGAGTAATCCTCAAACCATGTAACCCCTGACATCCATGTGTTAGTATCTTACGCATGATATTGTAAAGAGAGAATTGACGGCAGTGTCGTTTTAATCCAATCTTGTCTGCTTTTTCATAAATTCACTTCGAAGTTTATACTTTCAAACTTTATTGACATCGACAAGGGATTGTGGAATCATGTGGATCATCCAGGAATGTAATCTTTCAGGAAGAAAACTTTTTTAAATTTCCTGAGAAAATGGGATTGAAAATGTCGCGAGACTCGCAAAGTTGTTCAATTTTCTCCAAAGCTTTTCGTTTTTGTTGTTGAATAATACACAAACAGAATCTCTGGTTTACTTTGTTATTTATTATAATATCAGATTTTGTAGATTATATTTAATACTGAAGTAAGTTTCCTCAATGTTTCAGATTGGGAGGTTCTAACCGAAATGAATAATTCTGTATATGGAAACCCTAGCTCTCTGACAATTCAAAACGACAAAAAGAAGGGTAAGCTAAAGAATAATATTCATATTTTATATACAATAATAATTCCTAAATTAAAATATGCATAAAAAGTATATTCATAATAATCGATATTAACTTACAGTTTTCAATCTCTCTACTGTTTATGCCACTTATGAATCTCTAATTACACAATATACTGTATCAAAACAGTAGAAGGCTAATGGTTTGCTTTCATTGAACGAATAAAAAACTTTTCCCAGTAATATATTCGTAAAAAGTTTATAATATAATCAGAAGTATAAAATACTACGTATCTGAGTTCGTTTTGCTGATAAACCGATTGGCTTTATTTATGACATTGACTTTATAAAGTTTACCCTGTATTATTCCAGAAATAATTGAATAAATTGTGTGCTTGAAAACTCGAGCATCATTGAGCATAGAATTTTGCATAATTAGAAAGTTGCTTCATTACTGTATTGCATCGCAACGAATAATCCAAACCGAATAATTAATTAACAATTGACCGAGTTATTCGTAATTGACAGTAACGAAGTAAAAGATGCCTTTTTACTAATATTTCCATTCTTTTTGTTCTGTGAACAGATAATTACAGCTTAATAATAATAATAATAAAAAACTTCCTCCGTATAATATATTTTCTCAAATATTTAAGTGCACATCTCATAATTCGATAATGTAAAGTATTGTCTTGGAAACTTTAAAGTTGACAAGAACTCTTACCTGGCAGAGACATTGCCATAACTTGTCGCGCCTGGCTTCAGGGTTAATTAGCAAGAGTTACATCTAAAATTGTCGAGGGCTGTTACGGCTTTAAGAGTGGCTTTAAGGCAATCAGGCTGCCGTAACAGAAGAGAGAGTGTGCAGGGTGAAAAGCGAGATGCAAGTAAAGAGGGGCTGAAAGAGAATGAGAGAGTGTGAGACAGGAAAGTGAGGAGTGGCTAGAGGTAAGAGAGAAGAGTACAAGCTTGTTCATAACGGGAGCCTGGGACCGGTGACTCGATCCAGGAGGGGATGTAACATCAATATTTCATGTATGCTAACACGCCAGAACTAATAATGCTCCAGCGAGGAAGAACCAAGAATAATATCAGCCTCACCGTATTCCACACTCCCTTACTCTCTCTTTCTCTCTGCTTTCTTCCTCCTCTCTCACCTCCTCTCCTCGACTGCACTCTTTGACAAAAGGGCTGTAGTCAGATGAAAGGAAGCAGATTTAAGTGACTTGCCTTCTTTGCAATCAATTGCGGTCGCCTTACTAAATTTCATAATCTCTTCCTTTTAAAACCTCAATTTCCAAGAGAGCAAAAAAAACTGACGAGAGATAATTTGAAAATTAGATTCCACTATTACACTCTAAGTTCTGCAACTTTCTTTTTCATTGCATTTTTCTGCAGAAAATCTCTCTTACCGGTTTTATTCACTTTTCTGTCCGTTAATTAATCTACTTTCAATGTAAGTATTCTACGAAATTAACAAGTTTTACGGTATTGTTTATATAAGTAAAAAGAAGTAAAGTACAACCTCCATAGAAGGACCCTCCATAAGAGAGCCAATAGCCTTGATGAGCTCGGAAGCTTCCCCCTCTACAAACCCTACTCACGCGACCTCGAGAATTGGGCGCGAAACCTCTATACGAGAGCCGCAGCCAAGCGCAGCTTAATTTCAGTTTTCTCTCACTGAAACTGCTTTTATTAAAATTATTTTTCTAATTTTCATACAATAATTTGTGTATTTATATATATAATCGGTTTTCTTGAAAGTTTTATAAAAATAAAGCTTTACGAAAAGTTTTAAGAAAACAAAATTATAATTTCAGTTTAAATTTAAATAGAATATGTACATATTTTTATATCCACATTCTACATATTGTATTTATGATTGGGCTGAAGTTTCATACGTCTAGGTTGACGAATTTTTTTTTATATTTTTTTTTTTAGCTTTATTAGATCCTACATATGCAAAAAAAGTTACCAAAACCAATTTATCTTAATTTATTTATGAGATATACGCAATAAAACAGTAAATTCAAGTAGAAAATAAAAAAATATATATAAAATATAAATATAAATATAAATATAAAATTTTCTTATACCTGGTGTTTGTATCATATGTTGTACAGAGGCCAAAAATTGCACACTTTTTCCCCTTAGTCTAAAAATGAATTTTCTACTTGAATTTACTATTTTATTGTGTATATCTCATAAATAAATTAAGATAAATTGGTTTTGGTAACTTTTTTTTGCATATTTAGGATCCAATAAAGCTAGAAACATATTAAAAAAATTCGTCAAACTAGACGTATGAAACTTCAGCCCAATGTATTTATGTCTACTTTTATATGTAAATACATTTCATGTTTAATCGAAAGGAAGCTGCTTGTTTCGCTTTTTCATCGCCGCCGGCCGCGGGCTCTCCTATAGAGGTTGCGTACCCAAACACACATTTTACACACACGCGCAATTTCCGAGCTCGAAACCCAGGAGTGGGGGTCCCCTATTTCTCGGAATTATTACCCCTAACCGCCCGTGGTGGTTCTCTTATGGAGGTTGTACTGTAGTCAGTGCCTCTTAGAAGTTAATGAGCATAAAAAGATGAAAAGTAAATAGCCCTGCTGGGAGAATGCTTAATTTAATCTATTCTAAAAAGATGATTAAGTCGAAGTCAAAATATCGTAACGTCTATTCCGCACTCCTGATTCGTCGTGTAAGTATCGATAGTGATTTTCGACAATCGATACTTGCGCAGTCGTAAATTCCGCGTGAATTGAATTTGAAATTTTGAATTTGGTTTCGTTAATAATCATTAATTTTGTCACGAGTCTAAACTCGAAATACATTGAAAATCTAGGAATTTTAAGGGGATTTTATGGAATTTTTAAAGATTTGATAGGAGATAATAGGATTTTAAATGTTACGGTAGAATTTTAAAGAATTTCAAGAAATTTCTGGGAATTTTTAGAATTTTTCATGACTTTAATTAATTTTCAATTGGAATTGAAGGTACTTTTATGACTTTTAAAATATGTATTTTGTGGGATTTAAATAAGGAATTTAAAACTTTATAGAGAATTTTATTGAGGAATTTCAAAATCTTTTTACGATTTTTAAATAAAAGCTTTTGTAGAATTTAGAAAGATTTCGAAGGTTTTCGTCAAATCTTAAGGGTTTTCAAAAAATATCTCTAAATTTGATGAAATCTTTAATGATTTTAAGAGATTTTAAGAGTTGAGAAATTTCCAGAAGTTGCTAGAATGATGTTGAAGGATTTTATGTTGATTTTTAACGATTTTTACGAGATTTAAGAGATTTTTAGGATTTTAACACGATTTTGTGGAATTGTATAGGATTTTAGGATATTTCGTGAAATTTTAAGTGATTTTAAAAGGTTTGTAAGAGTTTTATGAGAGGTTAACGAATTGGAAATATTATCCTGAAAATTTAAGGAATTTTATGAGATTTGTAATAATTTTAAGTGATTTCGAGAGATTTTAGTTTGTCATGGAATTTCAAAAGGCGTCTAGGAACTTTTAGAGATGTGCACTAATTTTAACATGGATTTCAAGAAATTAATTTTTTTGAAGGTTTTTATGTGGATTCTTAACGATTTTTAAGTGATTTTTACGATATTAAAACGATTTTGTGGAATTGTATAGGATTTTAGGATATTTCGTGAAATTTTAAGAGATTTTAAAAGCTTTGTAAGAGTTTTATGAGGTTTTAAGGAATTTTATGAGATTTCTAATAATTTTAAGTGATTTCGAGTGATTTTTCTAATATTTAAATGATTTTGTGAGAATTTTAAAGGATTTCTTGAAATTTGAAGACATATCTAATACTTTCAATGGATTTTTGAAGGATATAAAATATTTTGTAATATTTTTAAGGATTTCCTGGAGTTTGATTAAATCTTTAATGATTTTAAGATATTTTAAGAGTTGAGAAATTTCCAGAGGTTGCTAGGAATTTTTAGAGATTTTCACTAATTTTAAGATGGATTTCAAGAGATTTTTAAGATATTAAAACGCTCTTGTAGAATTTTATGGGATTTTAGGATATTTCGTGAAATTTTAAAGGATTTTTAAAGCTTTGTAACAGTTTTATGAGGTTTTAATGAACTTGAAATATTATCCTGAAATTTTAAGGAATTTTATGAGATTTATAATAATTTTAAGTGATTTGGAGAGAATTTTTCTGATTATAAGTGACATTCTGAAAATTTTAAAGTATTTCATGGAATTTAACAAGATTTCTGTGTAATATTTTTACGGGTTATAAAAGATATAAAGAGATTTTAAATGTTATCGTAAAATTTCAAGAATTTTTCTGGGAATTTCATGAATTTTAATGTAGATTTCAGAAGATTTATGAGTTTGAAAATTTTTTTGGAATTTTTTAAGGATTTCATGGAATTTGAAGATATTTTCACGAATTTTAATCGATTTCCCGGGTTTTCAAAGGTTTCTTTTGGAATATTTAGAGATTTTCACAAAGTTTAATATATATTTTAAGAGATTAGAGAAATAAAATATAATAAATTATACAATATTGAAAAATAACAAATGTATATTTGCGTACTTGTCCTTTCGGATTGCTGACACTTTTCTTTGTCTCGATCCTGAATGGGAATTGTAACGGAAGAGAAAGCCTCGACAACGTGGCGGTAAGTCGGGAGTCTCTGGAATGGCTTATGCTTTCGAGGCTGGGGGGGGCAGACTGAGGGTTGAGGTTTGTAATTGGCGCAACATCTGCGGTCTGTGGGGTGGCATTAATGTTTAACCCCCGCACGCTCTTCGCATATATATACAGATATAACTTTACAATAGATGCAATACTCAGGTTTAGCATCGAGGATGAGAATATCTCAATGCGCTTAGTTATGCGATCATGTGGGAATGTCTTTGTTGTGCACCCTTCTCCTGCCCTTAAGTGCACACGCAATCACGCATATTGGCTAATTTGTATTAACTACCCACAATCGCATTTCGTCTTATCTAGCCACTGAAGAACTAAATCAATCCAAATCTACACTAAATCAATTCGTAGTTACACTGCCTGTCAGAATTTAAGAATGTTAAAAGCTACCAAATTGCTGCTTAAAATGTGCCCAGGACAGTCTGTCAATTTTTGAAGAAGATATTGCAAAAAAGTAAAAACTCAATGTTTTATAGAAAATGCCAATAACTTTGGAAATGAACATTTTTTTAATTTCTGTAAGATGTAAATGTAAATTGTAATATTCCAGAAATTATGATCCGCGATTAATTTCTGATTTTTGCTCACCTTTTGCTAGTAGAGAAAATAGTTTAATTTTTTTTAATTTAATAATTTCTTGCTAAAATATAAAATTTTGTAATTCTTTATCTAATTTCAGGAATCTCCATAAGTCTCATAAAATTTCTTAAAATGCCTTCATTATCCTTCAAAATTTCGTGAAATTCCTTTAGTTTTCGTAAATTCACTTGATATTCCTTAAAATTATACTTAAAGACCCATGAAATTTGATTAAATCTCTTATAATTTCTAAAAATCCACTGAAATTTTGTAAAATTCCTTGAATTCCTTGAAAGATCTTAAAATTACTAAATATCCCATAAAATATCGTAAAATCCCTTAAAATTATTAAAAATCCCATGAAAATTCAATGAAATCTCTTATAAAATCCCCTGAATCCCTTAAAAGTCCTTAAAATTACTTAATCCTCCATGCAATATCTTAAAATTCCTTTAATATATTTCAAAAATCTGGTTTAAATTTCGCAAAATCAATTTATATTCCTTAAAATTACTCAAAGTTCCATGAAATCTGATTATCCCTCTTAAAATTTCTGAAAATCCACTGAATTTTCGTAAAATCCCTTGAATTCGTTAAAAGTCTTTAAAATTCCTAAATATCCTTATAAAATATCGTAAAATCGATTAACATTATTCAGGATGCCTAAAAATCTCTTAAAAGTTTCTCAAATTACTTAAAATTTCACAAAATATATAGTCAAATCCCTTATAACTACTTTATAATCCCATAAAATCTTATAAATGAATTTAATACTAATATATTAAAAACTGATATAAAAAAACGCATGAAAAGTTTACTATGTATAAGTAATCTGTTTATTAGTAATCGTTTTGACAAAGAAAATAGTCTGAAGATAGTTTTCAAATTCGATACAATCACAAAAATTGCGCAATTTCCATAAGAACCAATCAGATTTTCGACAACAATGTGTTCGAAATATTGGTAACATCTCTTTTTTAAGATAGGATTTTTGCAGAAGCTTCATAATTAATTATTTTCTATATTTTATAAAAATTTTCTTCTAAAATAAGCCCAGGAAATTAAAAAAATGTTCATTATTCCAAGAGTTATTGACATTTTTATGAGAGTTGACGTCTTTTTGCAATATCTTCTTCAAAAATTGCCAAAGTGACTTCGTCGTGGGCTAATTTTAAGCAGAATTTTAATTAGCTTATAACTTACTTAAAAGAGAAAATGTAACACGGCAAAAGTATATAAAAACTGCACACAAAAAATAAATATTTATAGTTTGAAAGAGGAGAATTCATTTTTTGTAAATAAATCTAATTTTTGTGCTGGGGAACCGGAAAAAACCCGGGAATTTCATTTAGTACTGGGAATTTTTTCTACTTTATCTTTTTTTTATTCCATTTAGAATTTAGAATGTATACTTTATCACTAGACACCCTGAATATTTTCTATCTTGGCAAATATCTTGAAAATAATCTGTTCTATTTTTTACAAGTAACTATTTTAAAGCTTCTTTTAACTACGTTAAGTCCACGATTATTCACAGAAGTTTCACCTAAGAATAAAATCTCTCTCAAACTATAATAATGATTTATCTCTAGTTTTCATAGACTTTTATACAATTTCTCGTGGAAAACAGACTGTACAGTAAAAATTCTTATATTTGACCCTCAAATTTGAGCCCGTATAATAAGTATACAATAGTAGATCCAAACTCAATAACGCAGCGCCAGCATTCCGCTGAAGGCCACTGTCTTGGCACAATAGACTATTTTGGTAAGGTAATTGGCGATCCAAGAGACGCTCAGTGCTCAGTGTCGTGAAACTTGCCTATTGCTGTGTGTGTGGGTAGGTATGCAATGAAGGGCAGATGCCGTATACCGGGCATGGATAGGGCAGACTGACATATGCAAATCTTGGGTAAACATTAGCAGTGACAATGTTCTGTGGCACGACGAACCGGCATTGCAACCATCGGTCCCTGTACTCTCGAAGTGTATTCTATGTATCACGTGTATATGCCTTCAACATGCGTCTATGTCTCTATGCATCTATGCGCACGCATACCTTTCTCTGTCTGAAACTCTGAACGTCGAACAACGAACACCTCCACTTCTACAGCATCGACCTATACAGCATATGTTAAGCCTACAGGAGGATGTGCAAGAGATACGTGTCATGTTAGCCATTCGCAGGCACGCGACTACCCCAATTGCTTTGCGAACGATCACTCCGTGTTTCATGATCCGTTGATGTCCTCATGATCAAGAAATTCCAACTAGTAATGCCAAGGATATTTCCGAATAGAACGATTTCCATTTCCGGGTATGATGGTTTCATGCAATTCTCCATTCTTTTCTTCTTCAAGAACGAACGAGCGCCCATTTACCTTCTTTTTTAATATTATATTTTAATTCTCTAATCTCTTAAAATCTATATGTTAAACTTCGTGAAAATCTCTAAAAATTCCAAGAAACCTTTGAAAACCTGTGAAATCGCTTAAAATTCGTGAAAATATCTTCAAATTCCATGAAATCCTTAAAAATTCCAAAAAAATTTTCAAACTCATAAATCTTCTAAAATCTACATTAAAATTCATGAAATTCCCAGAAAAAATTCTTGAAATTTTACGATAACATTTAAAATCTCTTAAATCTTTTATATCCCATAAAAATATTACATAGAAATCTTGTTAAATTCCATGAAATACTTTAAAATTTTCAGAATGTCACTTATAATCAGAAAAATTCTCTCCAAATCACTTAAAATTATTATAAATCTCATAAAATTCCTTAAAATTTCAGGATAATATTTCAAGTTCATTAAAACCTCATAAAACTGTTACAAAGCTTTTAAAATCCTTTAAAATTTCACGAAATATCCTAAAATCCCATAAAATTCTACAAGAGCGTTTTAATATCTTAAAAATCTCTTGAAATCTATGTTAAAATTAGTGAAAATCTCTAAAAATTCATAGCAACCTCTGGAAATTTTTCAGCTCTTAAAATATCTTAAAATCATTAAAGATTTAATCAAACTCCAGGAAATCCTTAAAAATATTACAAAATATTTTATATCCTTCAAAAATCCATTGAAAGTATTAGATATGTCTTCAAACTTCAAGAAATCCTTTAAAATTCTCACAAAATCATTTAAATATTAGAAAAATCCCTCGAAATCACTCAAAATTATTAGAAATCTCATAAAATTCCTTAAAACCTCATAAAACTCTTACAAAGTTTTTAAAATCTCTTAAAATTTCACGAAATTTCCTAAAATTCTATACAATTCTACAAAATCGTTTTAATATCCTAAAAATCTCTCGAATTTCGTAAAAATCACTTAAAAATCCACATAAAAACCTTCAATATCATTAATCTCTTGAAATCCATGTTAAAATTAGTGAAAATCTCTAAAAGTTCCTAGAAACCTTTCGAAATTCCATGACAAACATTAAAATCTCTTAAAATCCCCGGAAAAATCTCTCGAAATCACTTAAAATTATTATAAATCTCATAAAATTCCTTAAATTTTCAGGATAATATTTCCAATTCGTTAACCTCTCATAAAACTCTTACAAACTTTTTAAAATCACTTAAAATTTCACGAAATATCCTAAAATCCTATACAATTCTACAAAATCGTTTTAATATCGTAAAAATCACTTAAAAATCGTTAAGAATCCACATAGAAACCTTCAAAAACATTAATCTCTTGAAATCCATGTTAAAATTAGTGAACATCTCTAAAAGTTCCTAGACGCCTTTTGAAATTCCATGACAAACTAAAATCTCTCGAAATCACTTAAAATTATTACAAATCTCATCAAATTCCTTAAATTTTCAGGATAATATTTCCAATTTGTTAAAACCTCATAAAACTCTTACAAAGCTTTTAAAATCCCTTAACATTTCACGAAATATCCTAAAATCCTATACAATTCCACAAAATCGTGTTAATATCTTAAAAATCACTTAAATTTCGTAAAAATTGTTAAAAACCAACATAAGATCCTTCAACATCATTCTAGCAACCTCTGGAAATTTCTCAACTCTTAAAATCTCTTAAAATCATTAAAGATTTCATCAAATTTAGAGATATTTTTTGAAAACCCTTAAGATTTGACGAAAACCTTCGAAATCTTTGTAAATTCTACAAAATCTTTTAAAAATCATAACAAGTTTTTGAAATTCGTCAATAAAATTCTCTCTAAAGTTTTAATTCCTTATTTAAATCACACAAAATACATATTTAAAAAATCATAAAAGTACCTTGAAGTCCGATTGAAATCTGATCAAAGTCGTGAAAAATTCTAAAAATTCTTGAAATTCCTTAAAATTCTACGATAACATTTAAAATCCCATTATCTCCCATGAAATCTTTAAAAATTCCATAAAATTCCCTTAAAATTCCTAGATTTCTAAACTCGAAAATTATTTCGAGTTTAGACTCGTGAAAAAATGATTATTAACGAAACCAAATTCAAAATTTCAAATTCAATTCACGCGGAATTTACGATTCGGCAAGTATCGATTGTCGAAAATCACTATCGATACTTACACGACGAATCAGGAGTGGGGAATAGGCGTTACGATATTTCGACTTCGACTCAATCATCTTTTTAGAAAGATATGAATGAGATAAAAGAAGACTGGAATAGGACTGACGTGAAAGGTTTACCTTTGAATCAGCCTCGAAAGAATTGCGAGATTTTATAATTATGATGAATAAACTTTATTAACTTAAGAGAAACTTGTATGGAAAAGCCTCGCTTACCTAAGTGAAGTAAGTCGAAACTGGAATTTAGACTGGCAAACTTGTCTGTGATTAAGTTCCTAATTGAAAGCCCATACTAGCTTGATTGAAGCTCATCTCCATTGCACATTATCGTAGGCTAATAGAGAATACTCTAATAATTGTATATTACTTGAAAATATCGTCCAAGTTTCAACAATTTCATCTATTGTTTATAAGAAAATTAATCTGTTGCATAACTATAATTAAAATTACTTTAAACGAATTAAACATATTTGATGAACATTACATGGAGTAATCTCTGAGAAATTATCTATTCTAAAATGTGTAAATATCAATAGTGATTTTCGACAATCGATACTTGCCGAATTGTAAATTCCGCATGAATTGAATTAGAAATTTTGAATTTGGTTTGTTAATAATCATTTTGCCACGAGTCTAAACTCGAAATAATTTTCGAGTTTAGAAATCTAGGAATTTTAAGGGAATTTTATGGAATTTTTAAAGATTTCATGGGAGATAATGGGATTTTAAATGTTATCGTAGAATTCTAAGGAATTTCAAGAATTTTCTGGGAATTTTCAGAATTTTTCACGATTTTGATCAGATTTCAATCGGACTTCAAGGTACTTTTATGACTTTTTAAAAGGCTTCACAGAAAAAACAAGGACTGAAAGTGTTTACAGCTGAAATCAGTTTTTAGTCTTGTTTTAAGACTAAGAAGTCTTGTTTTTACATTTCTTAGTCTTAAAACAAGACTAAAAACTGACTTAAGACTGAAATTCAGCCTAAAAACTTATTTCAGCTGTAAATACTTTCAGTCCTTGTTTTTTCTGTGTTTTTAAGATTTTTAAAAGATTTTGTAGAATTTAAAAATATTTCGAAGGTTTTCATCAAATTTTAAGTGTTTTCAAAAAATATTTCTAATTTATAAAAAATTTTGTAATATTTTTAAAGATTTCATGGAATTTGATGAAATCTTCAATGATTTTAACAGATTTTAAGAGTTGAGAAATTTCCAGAGGTTGCTAGATATTTTTAGAGATTTTCACTAATTTTATCATGGTTTTCAAGAGATTAATGATGTTGAAGGTTTTTATGTGTATTTTTAACGGTTTTTAAGTGATTTTTCCGAAATTCAAGATATTTTTAGGATATTAAAACGATTTTGTAGAATTGTATAGGATTTTAGGATATTTCGTGAAATTTTACGCGATTTTAAAATCTTTGTAAGAGTTTTATGAGGTTTTAAGTAATTTGAAATATTATCCTAAAATTTTAAGGAATTTTATGAGATTTCTAATAATTTTAGGTAATTTCTAGGGATTTTTCTGATATTTTAATAATCTTGTGAGCATTTTAAAGGATTTCATGGAATTTGATAAGATTTCTATGTAATATTTTTAAGGGATATAAAAGATATAAGTAGATTTTAAATGTTACCGTAAAATTTCAAAAATTTTTCTGAGAATTTTAAGAGATTTTAAAGTTTGTCATGGATTTTTATAAGGATTTCATGGAATTTGAAGATATTTCTAATATACTTTTAATAGATTTTAAAGGATATAAAAGGGATTTGAATTATTATCATTGAATTTAAAAGAATCTCAAGAAGTTTCTGAAAATTTTAAGAGATTTTCACGAAGTTTAAAATAGATTTTAAGAGCTGAGAGAAATAAAATCTAATAAATTATATAATATTGAAAAAGAATGCAAATGCGCGTGCGTTCGTTCTTGTATAGGTAAATTTCCCGAAATTCTTTGCAGTGTAGATTACTACTTTAATACATACAATAAATAATAAAGTTAAATATTTAAATGTAGAATTTGTTAACCAACAGTCATTATGTCGATTTTAGCGTTTTTGCCTAGATGTCGCATTTAATGAACGTACAACCCAATTCACGTACAATTATCCGGTTCGAGTGCAGCGTGACCAGACCGGAACGTCGTGAAAAGCGATTTAACTTGTTTGCCATGTCGGAAAAGCTTTGTAAATTTTCCCGAGCTCATGCCATGGTTTAATCGTGGAACGACCTGGGCCTCAGAAATTGACATACGAAATGCGGAGAGTGAACAAGTGGCATTCTATGCTATGTATTCTCTTGCTCATAATGAAGACGCGAGGGTCAAAGTAGCTCATCAGTCGTATGAGCGGAGACTGACTAAAGCGCGACTCATTCCACTTGGTGGAGGATAATAGAATATTGTGTTTACTTGTGAAGTTTGCATGCTAGTTTATGGTTCCCAAAAGCCAAAGTTCTTGTTTTACGTGTAACAAAGATATAAACACCTTCAGCGCAATGAAAATTAAAAAGAGCATCCTCTCTAAAATTTAATCAGTCAAATTCCACTGATTCAAGTTTAGAGAGTCGACAACCTTTTTATCTTTAACGAATTCGAATCCGAAGAAATATGAATCCGGAGGTAAACGTGAATAAAGGATTTATTTCCTTTCATTAGATGAGCACTTAATCAGTTATTTCAAGATCCTGGTTAATGAGTTTTTCTTACAATTAGAAAAGATAATATCGAACAGAAACTTCACTAATTTTTTTTTGTGATTTATTAAACATAAATTAAATTTAAATAAAAAATTGTCATCTAAAGTAAATATTTTTGCTTTTTCTTAGATTTCCACTTGACATTTGATCTAAAGAAAATTCTATGTAAAAGCATTGCTAAGTAGAAACACTTAAAACTCCTTTTACTTAAAAATATACACCATTTATTTTTTATAAGCTTCTAGTTTAAAAACTTGAACCTTTGCTTTCAAAAAGCTTTTAAATTGGAAAAGCTTTTTAAAGCTCTTGGTGGAAAATGTTTAAGAGCTTAAAATGGATTCCCTAAAAATTCAGTTACGAGTCATGGGTTTTATAACTTCAAATACAAACGTCTGTTTTATTTTTGTATATTAATACATATTTTATGCTATATATTCTATTATTGTTATCTTATCTTAAACAATTTTTTTCAGGTACAAAATCGCAGTCCAATTTAAACATCGGAAAATCTGAACAGAAATCTATTATTGTCCTCTTATCTTAAACTATTTTTTTCAGGTACAAAATCACAGTCCAATTTAAACGACATCGGAAAATCTGAACAAAAATCTAACGATTTGGAGAGGAAGCGAAAAAACAACTGGCTCCCAGAAAGAGGTAATACATATAATTTTGTTTAAATTAAGAAACTATTAGTGGAAAAGAAATCAATACATCAAAAATGAAGAAAAATGAAATTAAAACATTAAACATTAAACAATAAACGTTAAATATTAAACATTAAACATTAAAAGTGTCGATATTTTTAACTGTAAATGTGAAGACCATATAGGATATAAATCAGTCGTCGATATTACGAACATTATGTTATATTATAAATAAAAGTCGAAGAAGTCGAAGAAAATATTTCAATTGAATTGTATAAATCATAATTTAAAATGAACTCTTCCTTGATAACAATACTTTTTCGAAAACTCTTAGCAAGCAAAAAATTAATTTGGAAAAAAGTGGTCAGTGACACTATTAGATTACGTTTTTTTCAACATGCAGTAAAGTTTGAATATCTTTTATTCGACGTCACGTGCACGAAGTGGAATTCATACCTAATGGATTCACTTGGGGGCAAGAAGAACTGAAAAAACAGGTCGGCAACTTGGAGTTAAATTAGGTATAATGCTTTCGTTCTTGGCGTCAGTATAGAGCTTTTGAAATGAATGAGAACTCCACATCCGTCGCGATCGGTCTCTCCGCCCTTTAGAAATTCCGCGAAGCCCCCAGGGGCAATATTGGATATTTCGTTCCTCGTTCATATTTTTCCCAGTGCTTTAGCGCACTCTGGCAATTTCTTTTTAAAAGAAATTTGCCTAATGGCAAAGTGTGCAAATCCGTATTCTATGACGGTGCACCGGATACTCGAGGTACTTGGGTAATTCCTCGAAGAATAAGAAAAAAAAGAAAGTAGCATCCCTTATTGCCCCTTGGCTCTGCATTTCGATGTCTTCTGTAACCTACAGCTGTTACAGCTCAAGAATATTCGATTTCTTTCATGGCGACGCGATTTCTCTTGTAAACGAATCACATTGTATATTTAATCAGGCCAATAAGACGAATTATTTTCCTCGATAAGAAAAATTCAAATGAGAGATATTTTCCTGCTGCAATACTTTTACGTCAGCCAAAGTTGTAGTGTTTCAATCTAAAGAAGTCAAAACAAAAAATTTAATTCAGTTAATACATTATTTTTTTTAGAAACTTCACATTATTGCGAATTCAAATCGGAAAAAATAAGTTATAAAACTTAAATTGAAAAGTTACTCTTTATATTGAAATTATAAGAGTGCAAGATAGCCATTAAAATTCATGGATTAAAAGAAGTTTGAAAGGAAGAATTCTTTTCAAGAAAATTTAAATATTTCAGGTGAAGAATTAAATATATGTTCTAATTTAATAGCATATATTAAGATATAAATTGCGCGTAAATTTCAAAGCTTGCAGCAGAATGAAGAAAAAGAAACAGTTTAGATTTTCTTATCCATACAGCTAGCTTTAAAATCACTTTAAAAAAATTCCTCTGAAGTCGCTGAATTTTTCGTTTCATACTGCGAACTTTTAAAACCTTGATTCCGGAAGCTTAATTAAACCGACTATCGTACGCGCGTCATACGATATTTTTTTCCCTCCTTTATTGGGCGCCGAACTTTCATCTTGTGGAACTTGACTTTTTACCAAGCATGCGGTCCCAATTAAAATGATTTCTATGCTCAAAAGTGCGAGTCCGCCAGACTCTTCGAGCACACGTTCATAAATCATCTGCCTATTCGATGGAAAGTGGATGGAAGGAAGAGAGTGAAAAAGAAAGAAGGGTGCCGAGCGGAAATGTGTGGAAAAAGATCCAGTAGACTGGGAGAGAATGAGACGAGCTGCAGAGCCAAAGGGAAAAGAGAGAAAGCTCTCAGCTGCAAGAGAGACAAAGAAACGATGAGAGTAGGAAGAGCAAGAAAAATCATGAAGATATATAGAGAGAGATTTAAGTCATTGGAATAGAAATAGAATCTCTCAGAACCTCTGCTTAGAATTCAAATGAAAATTTATAAAAATCAAATACCATCAATTAATTTTTTGCAAGCTTTGATCGTTTCTTTCTTCGTGAACTTCCAGTGCCGCGAACTTCATCTTTCTTCTTTTTCTCGCTTTCATCTTTCATGTAACTTCTCTTTTTGACACTAAATTCACTTGCTTCGCTACAAACAATTGTGGATATTTTTCCCTCATTGTAAGATGATACTTCGTGAGACACTTCGAAAGCCTGAAAAAATAGAAGATAAGTTTAGTTCATTGTTCATGAAATTAAAATGTAATTTTAAATTCTAATACTCACTTTCATATCTCGCAAAAATTCTTCCTGCATCGAGGTGGCCATCTTGTATATAGGGGTATTTTGCTTGTTGTACATTATAGCGTTTTGAAACATAAGCATAACATCTCTCTGGAAATACTTCGTAGACCTAATCGTTCCATTATCAATATTCTTCTTGATAGTGGTCAAGTCCATAGGTCTAAAGACAGTAGAAGAATACCCCAAAGCTTCATCTTCAGTTATAGGTTTGGCAAAAATTGATGAGTATTTGTGAATAGCCAGTTTATCATAAACCAACATAATTTCCTTCCTCCAAGACGCGTAATCAGAACTCTCTTTTCTTTCTTCCATCTCAGAATCTCTCTTCGCCGCAGTAGTATTCTTCGAATAAGTCTTCCTAACTATTCCTTCACTCTTCTTTCTCAAGGTCAATTCCTTCTCGTCTAAATTATTATTTTCGTCATCCTTCATTTCTTTCATCACCTCATCACAGAGTTCGTACACTTCTTTTGGTAATTGCATCTTTATGTCTATATCCATAAAAAGATTATCTTCACTCTGCAAATCTTCAGTCTCCTTCAGAGGATCGCTTGTGTCTGCCATTTCTCGTTCTTCCTCTTCTAAATCTTTAAAATCGTCTACAATAACCTCTGCAATTAAAGTTGTATTGGAAAAATCCTTTTTATCATTTTCTCTCAACTCTTCTATTTCATCTTCTTTGATTATGGTAAAATCTTCCTTAGAAGATGCTGAGGGTTCCGCACCTTCTTCAATAGGCTCTATGGTCAGGTCTTCTTCATCCTTTTTTATCTTTCCCTGAGGGCTAAGCTCAATATTTTCATTCTCGAGAATCCAGATGATCTCCAGGGATTGATCTATATCTTTCATATTCAGAGGATCCTGAGAAAATATACTCAAAACTTCAGAGGAAGGTATATTTTCGTCACCAATTATTTTCGCGAGATTAAATTCAGTTGCCAGTTGATCTACATCTTTATTGTCATCAACTTCCTTAATATCCATGGTTATTATATTCTCTTTATCAGACTCTTTTTCCTCCATAATTTCTTCAGTTCTTACCTTCGGATCTTTGGTCAATTCTGAGTCTTCTTCAGACTTTTTCCCCACCTTAGTTTTTTCAATTTCTACATTCAAATTCTTTTTCAATTCAAAGCCTTCCTCTGAAATTTCTTTAAATCCTTCGTTCAAATCTGCTATGGCACTTGAACCCTTTTTATCTACAGCTTCCTCGTTCTTTGACTTTTCACTTAACATTGGATTTTTTGTAGCGAAAACCTCTTGTCCCCATTTAGATTCCTCGAAAATAAATTTCTGTACAAAATGAATCATTTCTGCGATATTAGACTTGCTAGGTTCGATTTCGATGTTTTTACTTTTCGGTAAATCGGAAAAGTATCTGGTAGCCGGGACGTTTTTGATCTGCTTATCAGGTATTATAGGAAGCTCTGATATCAAGCTGTCCATGACTCTCACAGATTCCGGGTATAAAACCGGCGGATCATTATCATTAATTATACTCTTCATGGTTAGTTTCGTCATGTCCTCAATAATTTTATTTATCTCATTATTTAGATTTGATCTAGGCAACTTTGTCGTTGAAGTCTGAAGCTCCATGGAAATATTTGGAGCTCCAATCGAAGATCTTTCTGAAGCTGCGTTGTCGACTGTAGTGGGGCCCAGCTGATGAAATTGAGGCGATTCACTTCGAGTCAAATCCGCTTTTAATAAATTTTTCAGAAGAGATCTCCCACCCTTCTCTTTCATAATTTTTTTAGAAGGATCCAACTTGGAGTCACGATCAGAACTTCGTGACTTTTTTGGAATTACAAATTTGCGCTTTTTCTCCTGTTCAGCTTCTTGTTTCGCAAGCTCAATTTCAAGACACATTTTTTGAAGCTGTTCTTCTGTCAAACTTTCTGTTTCAACTAATTTTAATTCATATTTGAGTTGTTGATATTCGTCTCTTTCGGAAGCTAAGAGCAGATTTAATTCTGCTTTTCTTTCTTCAGTTAATCTTTCAATGATTTCGTAGTTTGTGATGTCCCTATTCTGCTTTTTCTTCTTTTTGTTGGCTGTTTCCAACAAACGCGCGTATTGGGATTGGCAACATTTTTGCGAAAACCAGTCCCGTGGCCTTTGAAGTTCCTTTTGAAGATAGGTCTTCATAAATCGTGAAACCTTTAACCAGTTCTCACCTAATTCTAGAACACTGGATGCTAGACAGAGGAGCTCTTTTGTAGTCCATGGTTCAGGGTTAGGACGATTACGCTTTCCTGCAAACAATTTATTTTGATTATATACAATATAATGACGTGACTTTAGTCATATATATATTGCGCCAACTTTCTCGTCTAGTAGATAAATAAATGAAATATATTTTGCACAGCGGAGAGCAGTGGATTCATCTTTTACTCATTGCTAACTGCTACCCAAAATATATTTTTTTTATTTATTTAAGAGAAACTTAGAGAAATATATATGACACGGTGAGGGGATCCACGGTGGGGCAATTGCCCCCCCCCCCAAAAAAAAAAAAAAAAAGTTCTAGAATTGCAAGTTTAACTCATGTTTTTGACCATGCACGCACCATCAACTTATTTATTACTTTTCCACCCACTTTCATATGGATTTTCCGCATTTTCCTATCCAACCACCTAACCTCATGGGTGCCCACCCCCTTAGTTTGGATAGCGACCGGTACTTTTTTACGCCCCTGCTAGAATGAACCTAAATGTAACTTTAGAGAGAAAATAATTGTTCAGTACTTACTTTTTTGTCTAGGAGCCATCGTATTTTGCTAAAAAAAAGAAGCACAAAATATCTCAATTAACAAGCTTATCAAGCTTTGTCAAGCTTTATTATTTCTATAAATTTTACGTCATATGACGTACTTCATATGTTTCCATCAATTTTATTTATAAGGAACGAAATGGAAATGGAATCAGCAAATCAGCTGTTGAACCTTGGAATATGAAACGATGGGACTGGACACATGAGAAGTTGCGAAATTCAAAATTTGGCGCCAAAAATGGATTCATTCAACGTGACAATCACAAATGTTCTGTAATTGGTACCTTTTACCACTGACATTTTAACATAACTGTTATGCAACAATTATCTAGTCCCTCAAAATTCAATTTCTACATTCTATAAATATACGTATAATTTTAATAAAAGTTTTATATAATAAATTATTAAACATTTGTAGATTGCTTGAAAGAAATTGAATATTTATCACAAAAATATGAATAATAATTGAGTTTTTAAAACTTCTTGATATTTTCATTGAAACTAATGTAAATTAATATTGAAAAAAGTCAACTCCTCTAATAATCGATATTTTTTCCTTACTTCTGTAATTACGAAATTTAATGAATTATTTATTAGTCGTAATTAAATTCAACTCTATATGAGTAAATTCAAGTCAATTAAACTGATAAATACTTAAATAAAATTTAATAATCATTGGACGGAAGGGTACACTCAGAGAAAAAGTTTGTTTAAATCAAATAAAGGTATATTTGCCTCAGAGCCAACTTAAAAATATCTTTGAATTAAATAAAATTTATTTGATTCAAAGATATTGTTTCTTTGAATTAAAAAGAAAATTTCTTTGAATCAAATAAATTTTATTTAATTCAAAGATATTTTTTAGTTGGCTCTGAGGCAAATATACGTTTATTTGATACAAACAAACTTTTTTTCTGGGTGTAACACTGTATCTGTTACCTCATTTTCTTAAAATGAAACTAGATTCTTGAAATAATATTCTCTCTTTAGAGCTCTAAACAAGGAAAATAAATATAGAAAAAGAAATAAAAGGATATAATAGTAGAAGGAAAATCGGAAAAAAAGGAATTAGAGAAAGATATAGTTAGGGAAAGAGAACAAGAGGGAGAGAAAGGGAGAAAGAGAAATTGAGGCTACAGAAGGGAGAGAAAAAGAGAGAAGAGTTCGGGAGCAGACCAGACAAAAGTAGCGAAGCGAGAAACTCCCAAGGGATGAGGTAGCTTTGGGGCGGGGGTGAGCAAGTCAGGGTGAAACGAAGAGTGCGGAAGAATAGTGGAAGACTGGGTTGTTTCTGATTCGTAATTAGAGATGAGTGAGGGCAGGAAGAACGCGGAGAATACATTTCTCTCGAAGCGAGTAATAGCTGGAGGAAGAAGAGGCCAACCGGAAGAATAACTGACTTCCCCTTGGACTCTTGGATGAGGATTCCAAGTTCCAAGACATCCCAGTCGCAAAGCCCGTTTTACACCGGCATTCCTATTGTGAAGTTCGAACCTACTCATTGGATTCATCTCCAAACAAACTTTAAGAGTGCTCTATATTTTTTAATTTTTATTCCTTTTTACTTCAAAGTCTGAATAGGAATTTGTGGTAGAAAAAGCGATGTAATAGTTATACTAATCTGAAATATTTCAGTAGATTATGTTAAACCTGAGTACGATAAAATAAAGGAAATAAAAGGTTCCAGTCTTCAAAATTTTTATTAGACGATAAAAATTCAAATATGAATTAACAATTTATTAGATGGTTTTCATTAGCGAGAGGATGAAAATAGAAGAAAGTCAATATTAGTCCTGACGAAAATTTTGTCGTCTTTTTACAAATAATAGCGAGCAGATCCGAGAATTGGATTTTTGTTTCGTATTTTGTTATTGGGGTTGAAATCAAAAGTCGTAAATTCAAGCACCATACTGGCTTAGTATCAACTGCGAAAGTTGCTGGAAATCGTCGATTTTTTTTCAGCCAGTGAAATTTTTGCAGGAGCTTATGCACTTAAAGAGATACTTCACCTACAGTACTTTATATATGAGCTTAGTAATTAAAAAAAAATTATCAGTTAAACAAATCAGTGGATCCTGAGTCAAAAAGTCGTGCAAAAATATGCTGAAGTAACCTGAATTTTTAATGAGGTCTAATGGGATACTCATTTCAGTCTCTGAAATACATTTGCAAGTCTCTTATCGCTTTTTGCATATTTTTCCTTCATTTATTCAAGTTTATTTTCTTTACATACTTTTTTAACTTTTAGATATTTCAAATTACCATTTAACTTTCTTTTTCAGGTGCTGCTGGGAAATTGACAACGACGTCGACCTTACTCTCCTTAACGTTAATCACCCTCTGGATCATTCAATAAAAAAGTGTCTCATTCCAAAGTAAGGTGCAATTTAATAAAAGTGAACTCTAGTTCGAAATTGAAGTGAGGAAGAAATAAAGCAAGAAAGAAAATCGAAAACAAGACAAAGACTGACTGGAGTATGTAGTTAGTACTGTTAAAGTTTACATCTTAACACGTGCCAACAGTGGATTCCGTGATACCAATGGTGGACACTTGAGAATATAGCAGAGCGAAATGAATGAATGGAAAAAAAAGAAATGAATGGAGTCAAAGAATGAATATTTGCGAATTGCAACGACTGTAGCCTTTAATGTAATATATTTCACGACTCGTGTCACCGCTAAAAGTGCATCTGAATATGAACGTCATTGTAAGACTGTTTGCATGCAGCCATTGATCTTAATTAACCTGAGCTTTTCGTGTCGGTTTGCGGAGAAACAACTAGGTCATGTAGCAATAAAGCGCTGCGCTATATCAACACAATATCGTTTCTTCCCACTTCAGTAATTATCGTTATTCATTTAGCTGCGTCATTTTCTGGCGTTACTTTCAACAATTATTATTCTCAGAATAATAACTATTCAAATGCAATTCACTTCACATGTTGCGATTCCAAATCCAAAACCAAAAACCTTTCCTTTAATTTCAAACCATTGAATTCAGTTCTAGTAAATACAATCTTTAAAGCTAGATTTCTAACGATTTTTTAAAATTCATCTTTAATTATTTGTTTGAAAAAAATATTAACTATTTTCGATCTTGTTTAGTAAGGAGGAAACTAGTCTTTTAGGAGGAACAAAAATAAGAAAGTAAAGCATGAAATCCCTTGAGGACAGAATGCTATGGAAGAAGAAACATTAGTTCTCAGAAGGTTATTTTTTTAAAAATGTTTGTAAGGGTTGTATTTTTTTATCTTGGGTGTTTGAAAAGTCCCCTAAGAAGGGTGCATTTCTTCTAAAATCACAAAATAAAATCGATTAATATTTTACTGCTGGAAATTTGATACTCTTCAATACTTTACCTTTTGAAAATTAAATTATTTAATCATTTTAAATCATGGAATTTAATTTAATGAAAATCAATTGTGGAATTTAAATTACCTAGACTTGTAAAGGGTCAAATTCCAAATTATTTCTGCATTCACTTGCAATTATCTATCGAAATTATTTGAAGTTATGCATCCTTTCATCCCCTCTTTTATCCTACCTGGCGACCTTAATTAACTTTTTAGAAAAATTGGAATAATTTATTGGTATGATATTTACGAACCCCAAAAACGCTACATTTTTCATTAATAAGAAATAATAAGTAGCAATTATAAGTACATAATAAAGAAATCATAAAATTAATTTTAGAAGAGTTTACATTTACAATTTACAGTTGCAATTTTTATTATTTCCTTTCTTCATATCAGACCGTCTTTTATCTCACACACAGTTGACGACTCACTATCATTCAAAAAAAGCACCTACAGTTCAGAATGCAAATCTGTACTTCCCTGAGGATTAAAAACATTTTTTTGCTCTTATATTCCATATTTTTATCTTCTTTGATAAGACTTTAAAAAATGGATTTTGTAAATTCGCAGCCAGCCTAACACTGTTTTTGTCACTCTATTTCGAAGGGTTCAAACAACGTGTAATTTCCAGGGTTCGAGTGAGAATTATATCAACCAGTACGATTTCAGTCGTTCCCTTGAGACATGTGTCGAATTTCGCTGTCCCTTACTCTTGTTCCCTTATTCTTGTTTTCCTTCCTGAAAAGCAAAGTTCGACCTATCCTTTATTTAACGTCTCTCTCGATGCTCACTTTTCTCAGACCCCCTTTCCTTTTTTTTTATCTTACTCATTCCCTCTTCCTACTGCTTCTCCTTGAATCGCGGATCCCATCTGGATACTTCAGATTAAAACGTCAGATTCGTTCCGAACAACGTTCAGCCAAAAGGGGATGAGAGAACATTGAGTCGAATATTAAAAAGTCGAATATTATAATTTGCAAACGTCTTCGATTCGCAATGACGTTAGGGTGGAAAGGGGCGTTTCCGATCAAGTTTAAGATAATGGAAAGACTCAAGTTATTTTCCTACTTTGCAGTTTTACAGTGACTTTTATGTTTATACCTTTTCTACTTTTCGATTTATGTTAGATTTTTTAAGATTTCGATCTTGGAAAGAACTTTCGGTATAATGCGACTTTTAAATCTGATTTAAATTCTAAAGATATCAGTATACCTTTTCCAATTGTAAAGCTTTCAAGATTGGAAAATTTTGAATTTAATTTCATTATTCTATTCTACTCCTTTTTATATTTTCAATTTTTTATTCTAGATTTAGTAAGTCTTCCAATTGAATAGTCTTTCAAATGAGTACACGAAAATTATTTAAAGGCATAGGTATTACTGGAAAAAAAAATTCTACACACATCAAAAGTTTTTTTGCTCGTTTTTTGCTTAATATCTTTTTGTTTCTGAGCCTAAGACCCTACTTGAAAACACTTTCAAGCATGTATTATTCAGCATACAACCCGTCCAGTGCAACAGGTTTGAGGCTCGAGACAATAACAAGACTTTAAGGATTCGGAATGGATTAAGGGCAACGGTTTGGACTTAAGGATTAGACTGAATTTACCGGTGAGCTTTTCTGTTAATTAGCCTGAATAATTATTATGATTTACTGATTTTTTTCATAATGCCTTTTATAATTTATAATTACAATGTAGACTTGATAAAATTCATAGACAAGGCAACCATAAAACAATCATGAAAATGAGAATGCCACGTCGTGAACAAGATTTAATGTATTTACAAGTACCTCGTAATTAGCTCGTTGAGAATATGACGTAATAAAGGCGTGATAAAAATTTTGCAACTTAATGTCACAATAACTCCGACCACAAATTGTCAATTGCGCTATTTTATATCTTGGTGGTATGATATAAACTTTATTTTCATTCTCATTAAAGGAATGTATCAACTTTAAACACTCATTAGATAACGACAATGAAATGTTAGAAATTTTAGACTAATATTTTATTTTAAAAGAAAGATTTTTGGGGTTCGTGGAAAACGGATAAACCAATAAATTCTTGTACAAATTTCAATTACGTATTTAGTTATAAATTGTCCAAAAAAATACAAATAGCCAAAAATAAATATGCTTGTTAAGAATATAATCTATATATATATTATATATATTGTATAATTATAAATTATCATCGGAAAAATGTTTAGACGTTGAAAAGAAACGATGCAACTGAAACAAAACCTGTTATTTTATATCCTACAACAGATATGGAACAATTTATCGATTAAATAATTATAGTCTATTTGGTCTTACATACAAAATATCTAAAGAAAATGAAATTCTTCGGTTTTAATATTCAAGATAAATAATAAGTAAACAGTTAAAGTAAGAATGTGCAGACTACATGTAAAATTTTTTAAGATTAAGTATACAATTATTTCAGATTTTGTAAAGAAATTTATAAAAAAATTTGCACAGATTGGGGGACTTCTCATAAGAAAATCACATAATTTACAGCTCTGGTTAAAAATACCTCAGAGTTCAGAATCCAATCTGAATTCGAATTTCTATTGAATACTCAAAAACATGATATTCGATTGTATAAAATGGAGAAAAAACACCAGAAATAGCGTTCGTAAAAAAAAGCATAAAGAATTCTGTAAATATGAGTAAATATGCGAGTATAATCTAGCTTTAAAATCCAAACAGTACAGACAAGCGAATATTATTACAATTGTAAAGACAACAAACGACGGAAAGGGTAAACCTCAGCGAAAATATTTTGATTCTAGCTTAAGGAAAACGAATTAACATACTTGGCCGTCTAGTCGTTAACACGATAAGGAACGAATTAATGCGAAGGTATATATGTATACATATAAATATTATAAATATTATATTAAGGTGGAGGTTATTGAATAATGATATCGCTATATTATATGTTAAACATGATATTATTATTATTATTATTATTATTATGATTAATATTATAACACAATTATGCTTTGCGACGTTGAGTTGAATGTTGTTAACAGGAACCAGAGATAAGTACCTACGAGTATGTAATAAAAATCAAGAAAAAGATATTTTTCAATTGATCAATATTTTTCTCAGAAACCCCACTCACCCCTTAGACAAACTAATTATTTAATTAGTGAGATTTGATTCAGAATAAGATTGAATTTTATTATAATTATAGTTGGATTAATTTAATCGAGCGTATATATCCTCTTGAGAAATTGTAATTAATTTCGCGAGTTTTTTGTCATGGATTATCATTGAAGAGGATCGTGGATTCCTACCCCAGAATATTTTTTCTCTTTTTATTTCTTTTCCATTTATACTCTTTCCGTATCAAAGACAATAGATTTCGAGAGGATGATTCAAGTCCATTGTGTTCAACTTTTTTCCGGACTGACTTTCATATTGTATAGAATCGACGAAGCTATAACTACGAATGGATAATGAAAAGTTAACCAATCGCAAAGTAAGCTTGATTCTTTTTTGATCTTTTTGAATATTTCCAAAATGAGGAAAAGATCATAGAAATTAGTAGGTACCGAACTCTTAGATATAAGGATGTAAAAAAATAAATAATTGTTCATCGATTTTTTCAAGTAATTAAAATTGGTGGCTTTTAGAAAGGATTCAAAATTCAATCTACCACTCGCTATACACGTCAGTTTCTTGGCCACTAGAACTGTTCCAAAAGTTACAAAAATTCAGGAAGTTGAGAGATTGTTTTTAAATAATTGATAGCAGTCTAGACTTTGTTAGACTTTGTAGACATAAAGGAGACACTATCTTTGAAAATCGAGATGCACCCAATATCTCATTTTTCAGGAGAGAAATTGGAGACTTTCTTACGGGAAAGTTTTAGACACAAGAGTCGTTAAATCCTTGATGAGCCAAGTTATATAAAAGTACAAAGATCGTGACGCATTATGAATTAAATTCAACTACAACTAGTTTCATTCCACGATATATTTTACAACTTCCAGCGGTATACATTACAAAAAATTTCTCCCATTGGGATTTTATGAATGGGAATTCTCTGCAAATATAAAGTTAAAACCATTTTCTTCCTTTTAACTCTCTCTTTTTTCCCCTTTTTGTGGTGTTCCTTTCCTTATTTCTAAGCTTAAAATTTTTTCATCACTTTCAGAACATCAACGTAAACATCCTCTCTTATATTAGAACCGTACTCGAAAGCTAAGTGACTCAGGGTTACATTACTGAATGAGACATGAACAACACTTTTAAGTTTTTCGAGAAGTAATTTAACGTCCTAAAAAAGTAAATTATTATTATCACGGTGCTATTTATTGTTAGATATTTAAATTGTTTTCTACTAACCTGCGGATCAGATAAAATGTCACCATTTCCATAATAAACAGCCATAGGCGCTGTGATATTTTCCAACGGATAATCTGGGGGAGTTGTTGATTTATAGATTTTCATATTCTCAATCGGTCCATAATCGTACTGACGAAATGTGTCTGTGAATTATAAATCTTGAATTAATTTTCGTGAAAAGCTATTTGTAATACAAAAACTTTTTGTTTTAATTAAAAAATGTACTCATTATTCTCTGTGAGATTGAATATATACGCACGAGGATGTGTGAATCCATATCCAAAGTGCACGAACTTCTTCGTAGATGTCCCGGCAGGAACGTAGGGAAACATTTTTGTTAAAAGAATCTAAAATATTTCAATAATTATAACATTTTTTAAATATTTTTCAGAGAAAAATATTACATATTAGTAATGAAGCATTGATTGCATAATTAATACCTTCCTTTCTTCGTTCTTCATTCCAGGTAATCGATCTACGCCTGTATATAAAGCCAGAACTGTATAACAAAGTGGCTGTGTGATTTTTATATCTTCACAAAGTATTTTAGTGGCCAATCTGGTTAAGGAAGAGGCAGACATCATTTCAACATGACCAAATTTATCAAAAAAAGCCTGCAACAGTTATTTACGTAATATAAATCGGCACACAATTTTAAAAATATACCTAATGATATAATGAATTAAATTAAGAGTAATTCTCTCTCTAAATCTGAATTAGTAAGAAGTTACTAATGAAATAGTGCCAAATCGTTTACTAATCCACTTTAGTAAGCATTTTTACTATCAATTAGTTAAAAAATACTAATTCACAGTAAAATAGTACTAATTCATTTAGTAAGGCTCACTAATTTATTTAGTTACCATTACTAACTGAATTAGTACTTTTTTTACTATGCACTATTTAATTAGTAAATTTTTACTAATTCAGATTTAGAGAGCTTCAAGTTGCTTACATGCATAGGAGTAGTGAATAGTTCTGCTGTTAATCTTATTATTCCTCTGGCATGTCCCAAATATGCTATTGGAGCCATTTGCACCGCCAGACGAATTTTATCATTATATTCAGGTCTCAGAGATCCCATAACGAAGTACACCATTGTTCCTTGCGAATAACCGACGTAGAAAAGTTTTCTCTCGCCAGTCGCTTTTAAAATATAATCTATCGTTGCTGGCAAATCGTACATTCCAATTTCATGAAAACTGGGTAAGGAATTTATATTACAGAATTAATCAATAATACCAGTACAAGAAATCCAGTATTTCTCGAGGAAATACACCTGAGATTAAATAATTAAATAATTTTGTCATCTGGGATAATACATGGATTTTTACCTAAAATTCCAAAATCCGTAACTTGATTCCAGATACTTTATGTGATTTCTACAGAAAGTATTTCCTCGATTATTTCCTAGCCATACGTCGTAACCCTGATCAGCCAAAAGAAAAGCTACCAGTAATTTTAAATTATTTTTTGTAGTAAATATTATTAAATATTATTAAATATTTGTTTATGAAAAATTATTATTTCGTTTATACCTAAAGAAACATTGGGACCAGTTGCAACCCAGTCCACTGAAGATCCTAAAGAACCGTGCATTAGGAGAGCTACCGGTTTATTTTTTCTAGAACCTGTTGTTGATTCATTACGACCAGCAGGTATATTATGTATTTCAAGAATATAACCGTCCTCTGTTTGAACATTGTGTTTTATGAAAGGATATCCGAAATCTTTAACCAAATTATCCTATAAGGTAATTTTAAATTAGAATTTTGAATTAACTTGAAATAGTAAATTTTTCACTGTTATACTTACAATCTTTTTTGCTTCATCTAAAGGTACACACGATCCAAAACTGATAAAATCACTCAAAATGTAGATAAAAATGAGTATTTTTAATTTCATCTTATATCGAAAATGTAAATTACTCATGATAAGCATTAATTTCTCTTCAGAAGATACTAACTAATTTTTTGACCCAGTGTTATTTATATGTTCCGTTTGCTTAGTTATTCATAATTTCTTCTCTTGGAAATTCTACCTACAAACACTATGAAGAATAACACCTGTATCTGCTTTGATAACGTCATACTCGTTTAATATTTCCGAATAACATTCAAGATAAAAAAAGAAATTTCATAATTATTAACAACATATTTCACATCTTGAAGATTATTTATTAAGATTATTTAAAAAAATAATTTCAACATTATTAGCAAAATATTCACATCTTGAAGATTATTTATACTTTTTATCAAAGAGTTCTTTCTTTTTTCTCTTATTTTATTTTTTTGCTTTTATTTTTTTTCGACTTCAATGTACAACAAATTAACATAATGTATGGAATCATGTTGCATCAGATGTAAAATTTTGTAAAAACAATTTTTTTATTATACTTTTAAAACTTTTCCATGATGATCAAAATAATTATTTGTATAGCTTGTCTGATTCGAAATGTACACCCAGAAAACAGTTTCTTTGGATCAAAGAAACTTTATTTGAATCAAAGAAATCATAGTATTGATATACGGTCAAAGAAACATTTCTTTGATTCAAAAAAAGTTTCTTTGAATTAAACAAACAGTTTCTTTAAATTAAAATTATTTTAAAAGAAAGAAAGTTTTCTTTAATATAAAGAAATTTTAAATTTGAGTTATTAAAATAAAAGTTTTGATTTAAATCAAGTTTTTTTCCGAGTGTATTCACCCTACAAATACCCATTTCTTACTTAATTATTATACAATACCCCACATTTTTTTTTTTGTAAAAGTTTGAAAACCAGTTTCTCTTTATTGAATTAAAACTCGAAAAATAAATATGTGGGCTGGCCATTTGAGTTCCAAAGATGGCACGTAGGGGATTTGACGAGAAAAAAGTTAAAAGAATATGTAGTTACAAGAGGAAAGTTATAGTCTCGACACTCTTCTTTCGTTCATCGAAATCCCCAAGGTACGTACTTCGATAAATGGTCGTTTCTTCTACTATTAATCACTTCAGGGGGGTGATTATGTAACTTTTCACCCTTTTCACTTCCAACTTTCACTTTCACTTATTGGTTTCCCACTTTTTGATTTTCACTTTTTCCAAATACTTGTGATGTCAATTGTGACCTTTTAAACGTCACAGACGAAATTCAGTTGAAGATGCAGACTTCTAGTCTGACGAACTTTTTTTATTTATTGATTTTTTTACACTTATTGAATTAAGAATAATGAAACAAAGTTTCGAAAACTAAAAACCTAATGTTTCCCGTGTTTTAAGGGATTTTATTGAGGCTTTAAGTGATTGTAGGAAATTTCAAGATATTTTAAGGAATTTTATTTTATTATAAGGAACTTCAAAGCATTCTTAGATAAGTTCGAAAAAGTTTCAGGATTTTCAAGAGTTTTCACAAGATTTCAAGGCATCTTAAAGGATTTCATCAGATTTTGGAAGAAACTAAGCCCTTTACATAATTAGTTTACAGCTCTCTTGTTTCGATCTATAAAACTTCATTTCAGTCGAAACTCTCGTCTCATTTTCTTCGGTAAATAATTTAATTCTGGTCCTGAATCTCCTCACTACTTCACTCGCACGATAATTAAATTCCTGAAGGAAATTTCAAACTCTTATAGAACAAGTTAATCCTCTCTCCAATAATAATAATATTTCTAAGACTTTTTATTAAACTTTAACATTTTCGAATCTACTTAACGTTAATTTATAATAATGTGCGAGAATTGTTTGTTTCTTCCAATTAACTGTAAAAAAACAGACTAAAAGATTCAACAGAATTTTCAAGAAATTAAAAAGAATACATTAAAAGAATTTCGAAGAATTTGTACGAGTTTTAGTTTTCAGGGGATTTCAAACAAAATAAAAACATTTGAAGATGACAAAATATTTAACAGAATTTCAAAGTGTTTCAAAGAATTTCAAAAATTTTAAGAGATTCTCCAAGGATAAAAAATATTTCAAGATAGAGGATTTCGACGTAATTACGTAACATTTCTCGAAATCCTTAAATATTATCCTCCTTAAGGGCGTTGGACCCAAATGTTAAGCTTAAAATTCCATTCCCCATTTTACTCAACGAAAATTATAGATAAATAGTTTTTCGCTCTGTAGCGCTAATCTTTTTTCAAATAAAAGACTGCATACAGAGCGAAAAAATATTTAATTTCTTTTCATTTTGTTAAAAACGAGAAATTCAAAATCTAACTTCAAAATTAAATATTTTCATTTTACTTAAAAAATATTTGAATTAGAGATTTTCTCGCTCTGTATGCATAATTCTAGTTAAAAATTGATTAATTATACAGAGGGATTAACTTCCAATTGAATATTTGTTGAGTAAAATGAAGAAATTAAATTTTTCGATTAGAACTTTTAGTTTGATATTATTTTAGTATCAGATAGACTTTTACATTATTAAATTTAACATTTTAACGTATTTCCATCCTTTAATTTTGATCATGATATATGATATACAAAATAAAATGAAAAAAATTACAATTAAGAGTCGTAAATCCTCATATAAAAAATTTTCAGCTTCACGGTAGTGAGAAAGCGGATACGCTCGAGTAAATGGAACGGCGATTACAATCCGAGAATAGTCGATGGTTCGAAATCCGGAAGGATGGAGTTAGCAGATTCACGGTAGGAAGATGGTCCATCATGATGATTGGGGGTGTAGAAACGATAGGGGGATGAGGTCAACTGCCAGTCTACACCCAGGACGGTCCGGAATTCGAATTGTAATTTCTAACCGCGCGACTCTGCACGAGTCATTACCTATCGGGTTAGCCGAAATTCGTAAACGGACCGCAGATTTTCACTACTCGATCTCCGACACAATCTTCTCCATTGATTTCTCTCAACAGCCAAATTAAGGTGAAACGAAAACGTTTTGCGAGGCACATGAAAATATGCGAAATCCAGTGAAAAAAAATTCATTCCCCACTCTCTAAACTTGAATCAGTGAAATTTAACTGATTACCAGTCAAATTCCACTAATTTACAGTGATTCTTTTCTCAAGATTTTAATCAGTGAAAATCAGTGGAATTTGACTGATTCAGTATTAGAGAGCAAGTTAAACTGCAAACATAATTAATTTGTTGTACTCTCTAAATCTGAATCAGTGAAAAGTCACTGATTGACAGTGAAATCTCACTGATTCAAATAGCTAGAATCCAGTCACTGATAATCAGTGAAAAGTTACTGATTCATTCAGTGAACAAAAGTCACTGATTTAATCAGTAGAAAGGGATAATGTGGACCGATAGTTGGCAGCACTTGTACCTTCTTAATTTAGCGTGAGATTTAAATAATGCTATTATGAAATCCAAATTAAAATTCCAACGTGAATAAAAATTGTTTAAAAATATGAAATTAGTCCTATTATTAAAAATTAAACAGTTTCTGCAGCAATATTTTCAACTTTTTATAGTGTTCGCGTCGTGGTTCGCGTTTACACTTATTATGAATTCAAAATTTCCACAATTACTGAATTTACAGATTGAAATTGGAACTTGATTTCCAAAAATAATAAGTATACTTTATTGAAATTTATAAAGATTATATCGGTTCACTAATTAAATTAGTAAGAACTTACTGATAATCAGTGGATTAATTACTGAATTGATCAGTGAAAAGTCTCAAATCACTGATTCATCAGTGAAATACTTAATCACTAATTAAATCAGTGAAATGTTCACTGATTCAAATTTAGAGAGTATATCAAATAAAATCTAAAAGCTCTATCTGGATAGAAAAATTTTTAGGACAGCTAAAAATGTTACAGCCAAAATTGTTAGCTGTAATAAAATATTCGCTGATCCAGTTCGCCCTAATAAAATTAGCTGCAGCACCTAATTTTTTCCGTATAGCATTTTTTGCTTGCATATAAAATTTATATAGTCCATATCGGGAGTTATTTAAATCTCTAAATAAATAATGAATATTATATGAAAGCTATTATTTGGAAAGCAAGTAATGGTAGGACAGAATATTATGTGTGGAATTAAATTTTAAATACCAATTGTAAAATTAATTACGTGGATTCTGGAAAATATGAACTGAAATATTTCGGATATGAAAGTAATAAAGTTATAATATAGTGTTATTTGTAATATTTGTAATAAGGCTACTTCTCGCATAAAGATAAGACTTTACAACTTCTAAAAATACCCTTCATTAAAATTTATATTTTTTGAGCCAGAAGCAATCGACTTGAGACGGGATTTTTAAGTCGCAATTTCCCGGATTTTAAATCTCGGAAATCACATCTGGCTCCTTCTAGTCGGAATCTCAGCCGTAAGTATACAAATAACCCCCATTCTCGTAACTCCGAATGTACTTCGTAACTCTGGACCTGAATTGCTTAACCTTTCATGATCCTATATCTGTAATATGAAAGAAAACGGATCGGATTATGCGATATCTGCGGAAAGATTTTGTGCTCGGTAAAACATAAACGAGTACAATTTAAAACTTTAAATTGTAAATTGTAGTGCAAAAATTTGCATTTTATTTCATGTATATAGTCAAAGTACATATTTTATGAAATGGTTACACTCATTTCATTAATTAAGCACTCTACTAAAATTGAAACACAAAATTAATCTCAAAAGCTAATATCATATTTTATTTTCGATCTTCTTATCTAAGTAACTTTTAAATTTCCCCAAAAACAATTACACTCCTAAAACTGAATCAGTCAAATTCCACTGATTATCAGTGACTCTTTTCTCACGATTTTAATCAGTGAAAGTTCACTGAGAATCAGTCAAAAATCACTGAAATTTTCAGTCATCTTCACTAAACTACTAAAAATTTCAGTGCACTCAGAAAAAAGTTTGTTTGAATCGAACAAACGTATCATTGATATAGGGTCAAAGAAAAAATTAGTTTGAAATAAACAAAATTTGTTTGATTCAAAGACATTTTCTTTAATATGATGAAATCAATTTTTTTGAATTACGAGTAGATTTTTCACTGATTAAAATCGTGAGAAGAGGAATTTGACTGGTAATCAATTAAATTTCACTGATTCAAGTTTACTCTCTAAATTTGAATCAGTGAAAATTTCACTGATGAATCAGTGATTTGAGACTTTTCACTGATCAATTCAGTAATTAGTCCACTGATTATCAGTAAGTTCTTACTAATTTAATTAGTGAACCGATATAATCTTTATAAATTTCAATAAAGTATACTTATTATTTTTGGAAATCAAGTTCCAATTTCAATCTGTAAATTCAGTAATTGTGGAAATTTTGAATTCATAATAGGTGTAAACGCGAACCACGACGCGAACACTATAAAAAGTTGAAAATATTGCTGCAGAAAATTTTTAATTTTTAATAATAGGACTAATTTCATATTTTTAAACAATTTTTATTCACGTTGGAATTTTAATTTGGATTTCATAATAGCAGTGTGCTTTTAGTATTATTTAAATCTCACACTAAATTAAGAAGATACAAGTGCTGCCAACTATCGGTCCACATTATCCCTTTCTACTGATTAAATCAGTGACTTTTGTTCACTGAATGAATCAGTAACTTTTCACTGATTATCAATGACCGGATTCTAGCTATTTGAATCATTGAGAGTTCACTGTCAATCAGTGAATTTTCACTGATTCAGATTAGAGAGTAGAGAGGTAGACTTTCTTATATCTTATTTTCTAATAATCATCAGATTCCCATGCAGGAATTTGTCAAGAATTTCAGTAGATCCAGAAAATTGTTTACTTCCATCATATACTTTTGAAGAAGGGAGTGCAGACTTGAGAAATTCGCGACGTTAAAGAAGTTTGCGAGGTACTTAGGACTCTGGTTACACAATGACTTACTCGTAAGTGCAATGCAGTTCACTAAAGTTATTCTCCTGAGAAGTTGAGGTGTAATCCGCGGAAGTGGTTCTTTAGCTACGCAAGTTAACAACTGTACCACGCATCCTGCGTATATTCATATAAAGTTGAACTGCAACTAAAACTCTATGAATCAAGTCCTCGAATTTCCTCTACGAGCATTCATTTTAAATTTATTCAATAATTATCCAAGTAATAATAACATTATTTCGTAAATTTCGAAATATTTCCAAGACTGTAGGACTTGAATATTTAAATAGGAATATTGTCACGTTAATCCTTTTAATATGTACTTGGATTTCCTTCAAAAGTTTAGAGCAGTTCATTAGACTCTTATTTAATAACTCTTCATGTACCGCAATGAGCCGAGTTAAACCAGAATTAGGAAATTTAAATCGCACAAGAATTTCAAGTTAATTGCCCGAAGGAAAGGACAGCGAAAACTTTCTGAAAACTGAAGTGAATAGCCGCTAATTGTGATTAATTTCATATTGTCTATATTTCATGCGCATTCATCACTGTCTGAAGACCTCTGGAATAAAACTTCATATCTTGAAGATTCATTTTTCCACATCCTGGATTTACTGAAATCTTTTTCTTCAAATTCACATCACTCTCTAAATTTGAATCAGTGAAAATTTCACTGATTTAATTAGTGATTAAGTATTTCACTGATGAATCAGTGATTTTAGACTTTTCACTTATCAATTTAGTAATTAGTCCACTGATTATCAGTAAGTTCTTACTAATTTAATTAGTCAACCGATATAAACTTTATAAATTTCAATAAAGTATACTTATTATTTTTGGAAATCAAGTTCCAATTTCAATCTGTAAATTCAGTAATTGTGGCAATTTTGAATTCGTAAAAGGTGTAAACGCGAACCACGACGCGAACACTATAAAAAATTGAAAATTTCCTGTAGTTCACTGAATGAATCAGTAACCGGATTCTAGCTATTTGAATCAGTGAGATCTTACTGTCAATCAGTGAATTTTCACTGATTCAAACTTATAGAACATATTTTTTCTTCATACTGCAATAACTGTTCTCTCTAAACTTGAATCAGTGAAATTTAACTAATTACCAGTCAAATTCCACTGATTTTCAGTGACTCTTTTATCACGATTTTAATTAGTGAACAATCTACTGGAAATCAGTGAAAAGTCACTGAAATTTTTAGTAATTTAGTGACGATTACTAAAAATTTCAGTGACTTTTGACTGATTTTCAGTGAATTTTCACTGATTAAAATCGTGAGAAAAGAGTCACTGAAAATCAGTGGAGTTTGACTGATTCAATTTTAGAGAGTAGCCAATTCCTGTTACCAAAATTGACCGACCAAACGATTATCGATTTTCAGTGGACTTTCTGATTTTACAATTATTAGATTGCTATTATCTGGAGAATTTTCGAGAAATTCTAGAAAGAAGATTTCTGAGGCTGACTACGTGTTTCCAGACGATTGTAGTATTCCTCACATGTACCACCCAATGAGTTTTCAGTATTCTGAAAGTAACTTCGTCAAGTCCTGAGTACACCTAAGCGATTCTTTCGAAACTCTTAGCTTTATCCTTTTCTTCCCTTCCTATACTCTGATGGACTTTCCAAGACCAGGAGATTTTCCGTGATCCTCCCAGAATGCTTCTAATTTCGCTTCTAATTCGTGCGAATTAAAGTCTACTTTGATTTCAAGCGCCGCCCCTACAAAATCGCTCGATAATTGTTCGCCCTTTCAGAATTAAATTATCCTTTATCTTCCTTTTATATTTTCTTCCCCACAGAGAAAACTTAATCGTAATAATTTCAAAAATTTTATTTTTTTGAAATTATATTATTATAAAACTGAATCAGTCAAATTCCACTGATTTTCAGTGACTCTTTTCTCACGATTTTAATCAGTAAATTGTAAATTGTAGTGCAAAAATTTGCATTTTATTTTATGATCAAAGTTCATATTTTATGAAATGGTTCCACTCATTTAATTAATTAAGCACTCTATTAAAATTGAAACACAAAATTAATCTCAAAAGCTAATATATTTTATTTTCAATCTTCCTACCTTAGTAACTTTTAAATTTCCCCAAAAACAATTACACTCTCTAAACCTGAATCAGTCAAATTTCACTGATTATCAGTGACTCTTTTCTCACGATTTTAATCAGTAAAAATTCACTGAGAATCAGTCAAAAGTCACTGAAATTTTCAGTCATCTTTACTAAACTACTAAAAATTTCAGTGCACTCAGAAAAAAGTTTGTTTGAATCAAATAAACGTATCATTGATATAGGGTCAAAGAAAAAATTTGTTTGAATTAAACAAAATTTGTTTGATTCAAAGAAATTTTCTTTAATATGATGAAATCTATTTTTTTTGACTTTTCACTGATTACCAGTAGATTTTTCACTGATTAAAATCGTGAGAAGAGACTCACTGCAAATCAGCGGAATTTGACTGGTAATCAGTTAAATTTTACTGATTCAAGTTTATAGAATAATTCAAAACTAGTTTTTATGTCGTGCTGTAAAATTTAGAAATATCTTTTTAAAAATCCTGTGGAAGCATTTTAAGTGGCAAAATTTAATAAAACGTTTAGGAAGAAAGTAACATTCGATAAGTTTATATCTGTTATCTTAAGCCGAAGCGGAAGGAAGTATCTTGGGCCAAAATAGCTGGCATAGGCTCTCACAAGTGTCAGAGAGTATGGGAAGTAATAGGGTAATTGTTATGCCACGGCACGGTAGGTTGAGGATCAAAACCGCGTTCCTTCGATAAGACACGGTCTATGCGGACGGACTTAACGGACTTAAGTTAAGACTGTTTTACGTCAAATGCTTACAATCTGCAATCCACGACTCGTAGGAATTATTTCCAAAATTATCAACATTTTTTTATTCCTAGATTTTTAATTGAAGATTGCATAATTATTCAGAGTCGAATTGGGATAAAAAAGTGGTCCGGGAAAAATACACCAACCGGCCCACCTAATTTTTCCCTATTTCCAATATTATCAATTTGGAAAAGTTATTAAATTATATAATAATTGAAAGCGAATAAAATTGCTTTTTCCAAATTTCAGAAAAGCTTTCTCGATTTAGCTCTAGAAAATAATTTCTTGAAAGCGTCAGACATTTGTTCTCTGATCCACGGAACATACTTCATTTTTAAAATTGTTACTGGTCATCTGGTATATAAGAGAGTGCAATTTGTTACATGCTGGCTGTAATGGTTATTGTATAAAATTTTCACCCTGCAATCAATAGCAGGTGAGCCTTCATAAAGAAAATGTAATAACATAAAAGAAGACAGTGAACGTGTATTAGAAGAGTCACGCATTACGCACCTTCCAACGATAGATACGTATTACGTACTCCCGCAAATAACCCAAAGTGGTCAACAGCGTAATCCATTTATGACGAATGTTGCTGTTCTGTTTCTTGGAAATAATTGGAAAATTGCCTAACATTTTGTCAAGATAAGAAAAATTCATAAAGGGAAAAGCGCACTTATCATGGAGCACTTCTCATATTATTCTCAGTATATTATATTAATTGAAGATGCATTTCAAATCATTCTTGAATTTATAATTCAGTTCTATTCGACAGATAAATTTTATTTCGAGAGCATATAATCACAATAAAATGCTTTGTGTGCAAAAAAAAATACGCCGTCAGTGATAAAATGTAATTAAAGTCGTGAAGTGAAAACAGTCAAGTACAAACATGTTTATCAAATTAAATTTTAACTACATTGTAAAAGATACGTCTGGAATTATTTATAAAAATAGAATTTATATACAGGCAATTATACTTATTGGCGGTGATTAGCTATCAAAAATCTTGATCAAGTTTAAATTTATAAAAAATAAAGGAAAAATTCAGAAGCTTCTGGTATCAATGTTTTGGAACTAATAGTTCCAAGAAATATTTATATTACAATATAAATTGTAAATAAAATTGTGTTTTTGAGTGTATTAATTCTTAAGATCTCAATATGTTTATGAGTAGTGGAATCTCAGAAATGCATGACAGAAACGTTTTAATAATTTCAATACGATTCTGGAATTTTGCGATTGTTGAAACTATTAGTGGAATTTGAAGGTTTCAAGTTATTTCAGACTGGATACAAGGTATGTAGTAATTAGCAGCACCGCAATCAGACCTTCTCCATTTGCATGTATTTCATCTGAATGTATCAGTTTTGCGAGCCATAATAATGATTCGCGTTATTTATTATTAAATATTTTTAAACTCATAGCTTCGCGGTTTAGAAAGTTGAGTCTGGCCGAGAGTAAAACATTTCTGATGTGCCCGTAGGGCGACAGACAAAACAGAATAAACTTTTCCAAAGTTCTCTTCAAGTTTATTAAGCACAGTCAGCATCTGTAGCAAAATTATCACTGAAGTTGGCTGCTATGGTCTCTGCAAAAACTTGTTCGTTATGGCAAGGGAAGAATAAAGCTCTCCGAGACACCTTTTTAGAGAAGTGACTTTATGAAGTGAAAAAAGCCTTTTGAAAAAGATAAACCACCTTTTTTCCAGGAGACCTGAATTTGTAGAAAATACTGCCAATTAATTTGTCTTCAAGTTCTTTTCCAGCATGATCTTTCCAGCCATTGAACAAGTTGAGCGCGATATTCTTCGTATATAACAGTCGCCGTTTTTTAAACTCAGATACTTTATAAAGTGCTTGGGGAATGGGAAAAGCTTATAGCGTTATTCATGGCTCAAGATGAGGAAGTTTTTACTGTGGAGGATTTGTTGTGCATTAACATTATTTTCTAAATATTTTCGCAGTAGACTTTTAAATTTGAAAAGAATTATTACATTTTGAAAGTATAGAAGTTTTATTAATTAATATTGTACCTTTTTTATGAATTCAGAAATGGTTTAATTTCAAACGATTTCAATTGAATGTATTTAAAATAATGCAGTTTTTAATATTTTTATTATTTAATACAATTTATATAAATTAATATTTTCATGAATATTTAAATACCGAGAGGTTTTATTAGAAATTAAATTTATTTATCTACATTCTAAATAAGGAAGAAATTATTTATATTTAATATATTAAATATAAATAATGATATTTATATATTTATATTATAAATATATAAATATAATTGGATTTTTAAATAAATAATTATAATATATAAATTTATAATAAAAGGGGTAGGAGTAAAAATATATAAATTGATATTTTCATGAACATTTAAATACAGAGAGGTTTTAAATATTAATATTTTTTATTTCATCATTTTTAGCACTTTTAATTGCGAACATTATTCAAAATAGTAATTGATCCAAATTGATTCCAATTATCTCAAAAGTTGACCTTGAAAACTTGAGAATGGCGCGAAATTGAAAACAAAATATGGTTTTTATTTTATAATCTAATTACAAACCATAGTATAAAATATAACTATAATATTATATTAGGAAATTTGTATTTGTATAGTAATTTATTTAATCTCGTATTATTATTTAAGTCGAAAAATAATCATTATTGTTATAATATCTTTTTTAATATTTTAAAACACCATTCAAAAAGTCGCGCCTGCGCTTTGTATTGGCTACTATGCGCGCGCAAATGGACGAAATTCGATTATCGATATCGTGCACTTTGTGACTTGTGATTGGCTTCGCGGCTTGAAAAATCTTATCATTTTTCAAATTACGCGAGTTTTAATTAAAGCTTAAAAAATGCAGAGTAAACAAATGTATCTCATCTCATCGTTACGCAACGAATGTACATATAGTTTCTGCGAAAACACTTCAGGGATACTTTGAATTTGAAATTGAAGCTCTCGTCCCTCTCGTCTGATTGTCACCTGTTGTCATCAAATTCTCACGCGCATTTCTCTGCAATTTAATTTACGAATTTTATGACATCGTCTCTTCGCAAATTGTAAAAAATCCGTGTGAAATTATGGCACAAAGGTCAAACTCTGTAGAAATTCATAATTTAGAGGACATTGCAACTCCCATTGGAACTCAACTTTCTGGAAAATACAAGCGGTAATCATAAACATTTCTAACCTCTATTGGACATAACCTTCTAACTAGACATTTTTTATTCTTTTATAACTTTTATATTTCATATAAATGTAATTTATCACATAATTTTCATACATTACTCATATACACTCATAAAATTAACATTTTTCAAAGTTTTACCTATGCTCAAAGGCCTAGAATTAAAGATGTCTAAAGTCTATTTCTCCAATTTCTCTGTAATTTATATTTTTTAAGCTAAACATTTTATTCACAGGAGTTTTGCTTACGCTACTATAAAAGATAGATTACCGGTAATTCTTACGAAAATAATCGACACGCTGAGTCGCGACAAACAAGAGATAATTCAGAAATATGGAAGTGTAAGTTTTCAAAATATGTATTTACTTATTCTCGACGTATATCTGAAATTTGGAACAATTTTATTTCTTTTCTGACGAATTATTTTTATAGGAAACCGCAGAGGAGATAAAACATATAATAGGTCTTATCAGTAAAATGAAGAACGAGATGGTAACAAATAAAGAATTGAAACCGCTAGCACTCATCCCTGGTAAAAGTGATGACGATGCAGTGGTGTGGAATACATTTTTAGAAGAACGAACTGAGGTTGAAGGGGGAACGCCAACCTGGTTTAATACAATTTGGCTTTATTGTGAATCCTACATGTATCGCAGAATTGCTCAAGATTTAGCTTTAACGTATGTAAGATTTCAATTATTCTTTCTGTTCTATACTGAGAGTTAACGTTTTATGCAATTCTAATATTTATATTTTATATATTGCAGACAAAGACTGAAAAATTACGACCCTTTTGAAAAGCAGAAGCAGAATGGCTTCAGCAAATCTATGAACAGCATAATTCTTCTAAGCCAGTTCGTTATGGATCTGATTATTAGAAAAGAACAAGTTTCCGTAGCAGAACGGAGGCATGAGTTTATTAAACTACTTAAATTGAATCTCTGGGGAAACAGGTAATTGTAGGATTCATAAATTACGAAAAATACTCATAGTACTGTTGAGCGTTATATAGGTATATTAATATATTACTAAAATAATCTTACAGATGCGATCTGTCTCTCAGTGGAGGAGCGGAAAGCAGTCAAAGTGGTAATCCACTTCTTTTGTTAAATTCTTTCGAGAAAGATATTCTCGTTAATGATAGTCAATTTATCTGGGATCATCTAAGCAAAAATAACTCTGGTACCATCGATATCGTTTTGGACAACTCCGGATATGAAATTTTCACCGACTTTTGCTTAGCTGCATTCATAACGAATCATAAACTTGCTTCGAAAATTCGATTTTATGTAAAACTTTACCCATGGTATGTTAGTGACGTTACAACGAATGATTTTCATTGGACGATTGAAACCATGAAAAATTCCAATGATAAGGATTTAAAAGCTCTGGGTGAAATTTGTTTTAACTTCGTGAAAACCGGGGTCTGGACTGTGGAGGTAATTAGAAGATAATCTTGCATATTGAAGTTGAGCTGCTGTTATTTTTATTTTTATATAATTATCTTTTCTTCTACAGGAAGAAAAATTTTGGACAGAACCCTACACATACTCAGAGATGAAGAAACGTGATCCTCAACTCTATGCAAAACTCTCAGAAGCCACTTTAGTTATTTTTAAAGGCGATTTAAATTACCGAAAACTATTGGGGGACAAAAACTGGAAATATACGACAGGATTTATTCAAGCTTTGCAAGAATTTAATCCGACGACTGTGGCAAGTTTACGCACTTTAAAATGCGATATTTGCGTAGGATTGTTTCCTGGCCAAGCCGATGAGCTAGAAGAAAAAGACAAAAATTGGTTAATTACTGGGGAATATGGTACAATTCAAACAAACATAATACCATATGCGAACAGTTCAAATAATTATAATAGAAGGTAGGCAAACTTCTAATATGAATGTATGAACGAAAAACATTAGTACAATCTACATTAAATTATTGCCATGTACCTCTTTTTGTACATAAATTCATCTTCAAATTCGAATTGTACATTCTGTTATTTCAAACTTATATTTATTTATAAAACACTCCAAAGAAAATTGTGAATATTAGATCTGTAAATAATCTACTTGGATATAAAAAAAACCATGAATGCATTCAATCCTTAAATTATAATTCTAAATTATAGTTCAAAGCAATATTTCTCAAAACGTTATAATGTATTTTCTATTTTGCAGCATTTTATTAGACTCGATTGGTACAATGCATAATAATAGATGATTATGTTACGATAATTCGTAAGTAACGATTATTTGTAAATATTCCATAAACTAATATATCTTGTTCTAAACAATGTTTGTACAATTATCTATAATTTTTTCAAATGAAGGTAAATAAAATTCAAATGGATTATATTCGTTCTTTTATCACCTCGAATATAATTAATTCGCGATGATTACATTCCTGGTTCGACTTCATTTATAATAGTTTCATACTGTACAGAATTTTTTTAAATACAGCTATACACCCCTTTTTACATTATGAATGGGTCCATTCATCTTTCTAACACACGCAAGGATTTTGAAAAAAGAATCAAAATCGCGAATATCAATATTATTATTATTTAAATAAATTTCGGAATGATGTACGAAAATGAGAACACTCTGAAAAAACTGTACTTCATAACATGATAATCAGAACACATTTTCAGAACAGGCACCGACGTAAAAAATGTAAAATTGTTTTAAATGCAAATTGATATCTTTAATGAAAAATAATCGATCTTGTTTGTAAATTAATTTAAGAATTTATAATCTTGTAGAAAATTCAATTATTTATTAGGCTTATATAAATGAAAAGAAGATTAATCATTCATCCAGTCTTACACTTCATAAAAAGTTTGCATTAATCAATATTCAATCTTAAAAAAAATGTAATAAAGTTATACAATTTTCAGTAAGTAACTAAGACGCATTAAAATTAACGATCTCAAAAGCCTAATTTTCGCTCTTCATTTAACAAAGTCCATGTTAAATTTGAATTTCTTTTTAAGTTATACTTTCAATTTAAAATCGTAATGTTAAGTGGCAGTCCAGTTAGTGATAAAAAAATGTATCGATTAAATTAATCATTAAACAAAAAATACTGAAATAATAAAAAATGATACTGGAATTTAATAAGTACACTATGATTTCATTAATAATTGCGTCACCAGCAAGCATTCTTTCATTTAAATCAATCTTAGACTTATAATTACAATTTGACTTATTTCCATTTAGAATTATTTCCTAAAGCGATTTAAGGGTTTCTTTTTAAGCCAAGAAATCTGGCATTTCATGATGTGTGTCAACGATATTTAAAGTTCAAAATATGTAAAAAGTGACTAGTTTTATATAAAAATAAACAAAAACTTGATATTTGCTAATTATAAGCGTATTCTATTTCGATTTGTTTAATTTTGAAGGCTTTTTTTGAAATTATTCGATTTAGAAATTTTATTGTTTGTTCAGCTCTTAGAGCTTTACATTTTATAATAAAATTATAAAATATTGACGGATTTAATTTAAGTTCAATGGAAAAGGAGAAAAGAAGAAACAAAAAAATGAAGAAATTGTTATTTAAAAAGTGGAAAAAGTGATATGCTGGCAGCCTTGAATACATGAATCTTTCCTTTATTGTGAACGAAAGGTTCCGTTTAAAAAGTACACGAAAAATTCATTCAATAAAATAAACAATATCTATTCAGTAAGATCAACGTAAGAAGCTACAATATTTTACAATGGTCCAAAGGAGATTAGTAAAGAGTACTTAGCACACAAATATGTTGCACATAAATGAAGTATATACACTATTTCATACAACAAGAATCAGGAAACATTTTCAATACCCACGTTTTCTTTCACCTTCGTATATTCAATCATCAAAAATATATAATACATAAAAAGCATCGTCAATTTGGAAGTTATGCATGATGTAATATACACATTATTAATACTTCTTCAAAATCATCTCTCTATAAAAAGTTCATTTCAGACATTAACATCTATCAGTTTCCTTCAATAAGTTTCATGATTAAGAGAAAGTTTTTTCTCACCCGTTTGAATTAATTTCACGCTTGGATGCTATTTACTTCACTGTCACTTAGAAATCTCGACAAGACAATGTCATTCGTCTTTTTGTAAAATAGAAAAAAAAATTCTGCGACAGTTGAAAAAAGTTGGTCAAAATTCAAATTTATCATGGCATACACACTGGAAATTTACACTCTTTTCATTGGCTGTCGAAAGCAAGGTTGCCAGTATTCCTAGACAGTGGAAATTTTGATTTTGATTTTAATTTTAAAGTATTGTAGGTGCCTCTGTGCTACCTCTTTTGAATCTTTAAAGATTTATGGAACTGGCAACTGTGCTTCGAAGCTTGCACGCACACGGATTCAACGAGAACTATCAGTACAGTGTATTAAATTAGGAAATAAAGGACGTCTAATCTGAAATTACTTTACAGGAGTGTAGATTACTCGATCATTTGTAATCGTAGCAAACGACATCACCGACAGACGTTTATATTTTTCATTTCAGCCTAGTATACAATACTCAATCTTCGTATTCCTAGGGTGAAAATCGCGTGTTACTTTGTGAATGCAGCAAAAACAGCCCAAAGAATGGGATTTGCATTAGGTTTTGCGGCTTCAGCTTCAAAATCAAGATCCAGAAGCCATCTTACTCGTCGCATTGCTAATTCATAATCATCATCCGACAAAGGAGCGAAAGCATTTTCAAGCACATCAGCTGCATGAGCTAAAACAATTAATGGTAATATTCGTCGGTCCATTCTAGCGGCGTCGTTCACCCAACGACTGAGGACTGCTTCTTGAATCTAGAAAACAGAATTATTTTAGGAACTTTAACTTCAAAAAAAGACTCCTTATATTATTCTTATTGAGAATTAAAATACCTTCTTAACAAGTCTCGTTTTAGCGAGATTATCTGTGAGAGGGTGAGTTGTCATATCGAAAAGAAGAAAATTCTGTTTCTCGGTAGTGAGAACTCCCTTTTCGACCAGGTTTTTAGCTAACCTCTCCCTTACGTTCTTCAGTTGGTATTTCAATTTCAGAGGATTCCAAGTTTCGCCTTAAACGATTCAGAAATTGCATTTAATTTACGAACGAATATCAGAAAATAAATCCAATTGAAAGTAATGGTGACAGATTTTTAAACTAATTTCATAGTTGAATGGCCAATTGGCCACTCTGTAATTTATTAAGAATAATAAAAGAAAACTGACCGCTAAGGTACTCGATCCAGCTCTGTACTGTTTCTGGTGGATCAGTTTCTCTGATATGCTTCAAAGCTTCATCCAACAAAACATCACCAGTAGGTGCACTGCTTTTTAGTATTAGTTTCCGGGATAATAATCCCCTTTTCCGCATTTGAGCTCTTTCGAGTTCCACTCGACCCCGTAGTCCAAGTTCTGCTAAGATGCAACCACGAAGTCCTGAACTTATACAGTCATTCCAAAACGACGTGTAGCCCTAAAACGAAAGTCATTGTTAAGTTTTTTTCTCTATTTTATAGGGAACTTTTAAACTACAAAATAGTAGCGAAAGTTGAAAATATTCAAAGCAAATTACGGCCATTTCACGAATTCAAATTAAGAGTGTAGAGGCCAAAATAAATAATATATAAAAAAAATGTGTGTAAAAGTGATGTTGCAAAAGCAATTCGTTTTTCTGATCGTTTATTCTGACCTACAGTGATAAGATTCATTGATACTATGGAAATCGAGTCTCCTGACGGTAATCGATATTTCTCACATATAAATTGATCTCGTAATAAATTTTAAAGTCTACTGAATAATGCATTATATTGTAACATGTATTTTCATGTTTCTTTCCTTTTAAAAATTGACTTTGGTTTCTGTTTCGAATTTTCTGTCTGTTGAATGATCTGTTGTTAAAAATATTTAAAAAGTTTGAAGTAAATCGTACTTATAGAAATAATCTAGGAGAAGATCTTATAACCATGAACAAACAATAATAGAAACTGTGAAGATGCTTGAATCTTCGAAGTGAAAGTGAAACTCAAGGTTCAACAAAAAAATTTAATAGAATTTAAACTATGCAGAGAACCTGTTAAGTGACTAGATCAGGAGAATAATTTTTCTATTAATTATTAAAATATATAATAGAAGTTTTTGGTTTTGATTGCATACTGTAAATTTTTAAAATAGAAAGACCTGACTTTAGTTAAATATTTGTTTATTACACTACTTGCATAATTGTTAGGATGTCATTAGTGAAATGAGCACATTATTTAAACCTAACAGCACAAGAGAGATGATTCATTTGTGAAAAAAACTTAATTGAATAACTCATGAATGGATCTTCATAAGGATGAATGAATGTCAGACATAAAAAATACTTTAACAATATACATAATTGCATATAAAATAATGGGAGTTTGATAAGAAGCTATTCGAATAGACTGATATGAATAATAACTAAAAATTAAAACCCATATTTTTACTTGAAGAATAATATACGGGATGGAATGTTAACATATGATAAGAAAACGACATTTGTGAAACCACGTTTTTAAACATACAGGTACAAAATACAAAGAATAATTTTCCTGTTTCGCTTTTTTAAATTAAAGCCTACAATGTTGAATAATATTAATTTTGTAGTCTTCCTAATAAAATAACTTAAGTTTTAAACTTTAAAATACGAATGGAAAGAATTTTTTAATACAACTGAAACGACTGAAACTATATGAAATATATAACTAGAAAACTTGCTAAAATTATAACTTGTAAATTCGCCCAGTGGATTTTTGAATGTTTGTATATCAAAATAGATTAAAGGGCACAGGTCATAAGGTGCTGTCACAACAAAGCGAACAAAATGTTCATAATGAGACAATTTAGGATTGAAAAGTTCTGAACGTTCAAATGAACGAATTTTTGTATTGATTAATTTACATTGAAAATAATAAAGAATTAAATAAACTTGTAATCCTGATTGTTATTTTTAGTTGGCACAATATTTCTGGATAAAATATAATTTTAAAAAAATATTTCGTTCATTTGAACGTTCGAAACTTTATTCATATGACAATTTTGGAGTGAATGAAATTGTATGTTAATTGAAACTCCACTTTTCTAGTAGAGTTGACAAATCATAATATCATTCTATTCCGGAAATATGAGCTGATTACGAACGAACCTCCTTATCTTTCAGTCCTAGTAGTAGAACCTCCTCCATGAGTGTCAATCTAGTTTCCTTATCAGAATCCTCGTCCACGGTGGGGTTAGAATTAAGGTCCTTTTGCGAGGAGCTGTCGGCTTCACTGCCATGACCTGACAACTTGTCAGGATGTCCTCCAGCCTCGTTGGAACCATCCTGGTCGAAACCACTACCACTACTACTGTTCACTACTCTACGTCGTTGAACGAGCCCGTCACCACGATTCATTATTGAAAATCACTGATTTTTCTCACTAATAAAAATGCCAGAATTTCCAGCAGCACCGCAATGAGAATTAACCCTGATTAAAAATTGTACACCGCATGTGTCGCGAGATAAACACTATTCTGTTGACGTTTGATCCCGCACGACATATCTTTTCAAGATGGCCAGGTCCCTTCCTCCGCCAACAATTTTTTTCACTGCACCCAAATCCTCAGTGTCAAACACCACGTTGGATAAACAAAAACTGGTGGAAAATGGACGTGGTTTTAAAACGAGTTGTCAGCAAATTCTGAGAGCAAGAATTTCCTGGTGATTACGGGAGAAGTCAATATTGGGCGGCCTGTGATTATCCGTCCGTTGTTTCAGGCAGCCAGAAACCACGACCACCTCGAGACGTCGACTGACGAGTGTGAAGTTGGCCTCTAGCATGGGCACGTCTACGCAGTGCTGCCAACCAACGAAAACAAACTTTCTAGGTATTTAAATTTTCCTTCATGACAAAAAGAGAATTATTTTACAAAAAGGATAAATATAGCATAAATATTGCTTCCTATATAAAATAATAAAGTTTTATAATAATTTCTTAGAATTGGTCTTCGTTTTTTATTATGAAAAAATAGTTGGTGTCATTGGTATTTACCTTTTTAAGTTCTTGTCACATTGTGTTAAAAGGTTTAAAGGCTAGTTAGTGATTAAAAGCTAAAGTTAAAGGAGTTAAAGGTAAAAAAGAAAGATCTTTAATGAATTTAAACTGATAATTTACTCCTGAAACCGAAATTAACTTTACTTTAATTACTCTCCAGCCGATAATAACAGTGGCAAAAAAAAATTATCTAAAGAAATTTGAACTGATGACGTGATTAAATTTCCCGCGGCTAATTTGAATTTTGCAGATATTTTTACCAAAGAAATATCTTTGGTTTTACTTATTATTTTCGGAAAAAAGTCCAAATGAACATAATTAATAATTATATGAATATATAGATATGAATTAACATATTAGTTTGTTGTATTTGATTTATTTGTCTTTGAATTATTTCATGTATTTAAAATCCGACAATTCAAAAATTCGAATCTATGATTTTAAAATGAAATCATTAAATTATGATAAAACAATGATTTTTCCTAAAGTTAGATTTTTTTTAGTTTTTCTTATAAGTTACCTTATAAATCTTTATTGTTTAATAAAAAGGAACTCGGAATAACATTTTACTTACTGGATAATTAAATAGTGAAATTTGCAAAATCTTGATTGCTATTTTATTCACATTGTATATTCATTTTTGGAAATCGAAGTTTATCTGCTTTTATATTTTTCCGAAGTTCTATTTAAAGTGTGCAAATTATAAATAATAATAATTACTGTATAACTTTTTCATTAAATTGTATTCCCATTTCCAGACTTGCAAAACAGTTATGATAACAAAATTGTAAAGGAAATGGTACAGATGCTGTATTGTACTGTTACAAGTTCTTGAAACGAATTTTTTTTCAAAAATTTATTACACGTTAAACGTCAGTTTGCCTTATAACGACTTAACTGTGCTCAGTCCCGCGTCATTGGATACAATAACTACCAACTTCTACGCTCTTTTACTAGAAAAATTGCGATAAGTCATGAACCCGCATATTTTTACCCATATCGACTTATTTCATTTGTTCTATTTAATATTTACTTTGCACAACTTGATAAAATTTGAAAAATGTTATAAAAGTGGTACATTTAATTTATTTATGACATCTAAAGTTAGTTTTATCCAATTTTTTAAACACTATCCGTAGCTTTATGTCGACTTTAATTTATGTCGACAATTAATTGTACTGGAATTTGTAAACTCTATAGAAGTGAAATTTTATGCAATGAACTGAACCTAATTCATTAGAACAAACTGCTGGTACCAGAATGTTAGAAAAATTCCGGAAAACCAGAAATGCTACTTTCTCTATGACGGAAGTAATTCTTGTTCTAATTTTCTAAATGATTTGAATTAACAAATTATAAAGCACTTTATTATTTCTTCTTGAAAACTAAAAAAAAAATAGCACAACTTTTTCAGCTATTCTATGATATTCTAAGATTTCTAAAAATGTTTAATGACCCAATTAAATTATATTTCCATGAAATATCCAGAAGATTCGTAATTTTCTTTAACATCTTATTTCCAAAATGACAACATACACTAGGAATCAGAAAAATATCCCTTTATCGTCCAGTTTTTTTTTCTTGCAACTGGTGGTTACAATAAATTTTTATTAGCGTTCATCAACAATTAGCGTATTTCCTCTACGCAATAAAATGAAAGTTTATCGTATTTTAACTGAGTCACACTGACTTCTATAAAAATAGTAAAACCCTCAAGGGAAGAGCTTAATTTTAGGTCTGTAATCTACGCAGTAATATTTTTTATACGAAACAAATTAACACAAGTTCTATACGAATTAATTATAAATTCAAAATATTCAAACCACAAAAAGCATTTTTTAATTCTATATTTCCAGGTGATTATTAATAATTCCCGATTATTAATTTGATAAATTAATAACGATGAATAATATTGACATTAATAACTAAAAAAATATCACAACTTTTTCAGCTATTCTTTGATATTCTAAGATTTCTAAAAATGTTTAATGACCCAAATAAATTATATTTCCATGAAATATCCAGAAGATTCGTAATTTTCTTTAACATCTTATTTCCCAAGTGACAACATATACTAAGAATCAGAAAAATACCCCTTTATCGTCCAGTTTTTTCTTTCTTGCAACTGGTGGTTACAATAAATTTTTATTAGCGTTCATCAACAGAGAAAAATTACAGCTTTCACTGTTGAGAATCGTCGAAGGTATATTCCTACGCGAAACATTAACTTTACAGTTAAGTGCACGTGGTTTCAAAGTACCAATACGATCATACATAAATATAGTAAATGCACTGTGAATTCCTTACCGATGCGTGACATTTTAAAGGTCTCACGATCGCCCGATGTATAACTGTTTTATAGAGAACCTAGTAAAGAACAAGTAAAGAGTAGAAGAGATTCAAGACTAGTTGCTCTACAATTGAATCCAGCAGGTGTATTATATTGTAGAATCTAGTATGTCTGTGTCTTTTCACAGGGTCATCTTTACTCGATCTTTAATGTCACAGATCGCTGATCATCAATTAGAGCCCCTCGATAATATAGATTGCTATCATCGCGTCCAAAATATAAAAGCGAAAATAAATTGAAAAAGTACCCGGTAAGAAGGAGTTGATTGAAATGAATTGAAATGATTTCGAAAGTTTTCAAAAACGACATTGCTTTCAATTAAAAGTGTTGTGAATTTGAGCTAAATTGTAAACATTTCAATGCAGATCAATTGTGTAGAATTGAATTTATATTGAAATGTTGACAATTGTATGTCAAGGAAAGGATTAAATTGACTGCAATCGCCTTAGAGAATTAAACAGAATTAATTTTACTTCAAATCTATCACTCTCGCTAGAATTAAAACGTGAACATTTTTGGTCGCAATATTTAACAGGATTGAAACGATAACAAACGTAAATCGGTAAAATTCCAACTCATTTCTATCTAGTTCAATCAACTCCTTCTTACCGGGTACACAATTTTAATTGAATGACGAAAGAAAATATTTGTTCAAGCTTTCTCTTGCAATTTTTTATCTGAAGTATAGGACTTCCTGTTTCTAATATTTTGTGACGACTATTCAGAATATGAACTATTCAAGAAACCAAGAGTGCTTTGTAAATGATATTCCTTATCAAACCACTTCTCAGATAAATATAAGTTAATTTTCTGAATAGAATCCTATGTATAAACCAGTTGTGAATTTTTCTACTATTAAAGCCAAATATATTTAGTTTCCTGTTTCATTAGAATTCATGATGGATATATTTTATTTTCTATGATAATGCGACTATTTTCTATTCTGTGATTAAGATTTATCTGATTTATACTCGATTTTACATACGGGTGTGAGTATGCGAGTAAATCCTTGCAAGTTTACATTTTACAAGCATCGAGGACAAGCATATATACATATGATAAAACTGCGCGGTATCCTCTCCCAGGGTTAATGACTGAATCGATTGTCAATTCTAAGCAAAAACAAGCTGAATCCTGACATTGAAATTAAATATCATTTCCTGGTTTCCAATGACACACGAAACTTCGTTAAAACTCTTGTTTTTTTTGATAAGAGGAATTTAGAGAGATACGAATTTCTTTTGAATGGATAATATATATTCTGATAATTTAATCTATCTCATTATGATTAAATTAAGTTCATGACCTCTCCTTCATTCTTGTTTGCCAAATATATCCTTTTTTAAAATGATGATGATTCTTCAGTTTCTCGGTATAGAAAATTGGGTTCTAAGAAAAATATTCTCAAATAATGACCGCGTAATGATACAAAAAACATTTAAAACATCTAATATTACCTAATTATCTCATTACAGTATAATAAAATTTAAAGAAAAGTAGAAAATAGCTCCTTTGCGTATTTCCTCTACGCAATAAAACTGACTTCTATAAAAATAGTAAAACCCTCAAGGGAAGAGCTTAAGGATGTTGGAGCCAAGTTCTAATCTAAAAATTCGATTTCTTCATTTTACTCTAGAAATATTAAATTTGGAATTTTTTCCCTCTGTAGAATTAAGCAGAAAATTATGAATTTTTTTAATTGTCATATGTACGACTTGAAAATTTCCACTAAACGTACGCTAGTAATATTTTTTATACAAAACAAGTTAACACAGGTTCTATACGAATTAATTATACACTGTAAAAAAAAACTTCAATTATTTTAGTTGAATTTTTTTACAATTACCGTAGCTGAATGAATATTCAATCAAAAGCAGTTGAATTTTCAATATATTTCTAACAGTGTATATTCAAAACATATTTAAAGCATAAAATCATTTTTCAATTCTATATTTCCAGGTGATTATTAATAATTCCCGATTATTAATTTGATAAATTAATAACGCTGAATAATATTTACATTAATAATAGTTAGCTTTCCCAACGCAAAAGCAATTTTAATCTCAAATTGAAAGAGCGGACGTTTCATAAAAAAATTATGTGCCTAACAAACATGAAATTCAATACCGGAAAGAATTTAATTATCTCGAAATATAAAGCAGACCCTAACTTTGATGATGGAAAGGGTTCACGACAGAATCGATTGTAATGCGATAACGCACTGCACATAAGACAGAGGGGCCAACGATTGTTTCCCAGTTCTCAATGTCAACGACAGTGAGCACGGGTGTAATGCAACCTGTAGTGTGTAGTGTGCACCTATAGTGGGAGAGTTTGGTCTGGAAAGAGGTTTGTTGGAAAGAGACATTCAGTCGTTCTGACCTGCTCGGTCGAAGCACAGTGTTCAGTCTCATCGCTACTTTAAAGTCTCTCGGATTTTGTGTTATTTTCATATTTTTCCAGTTTTTTAATTCTAAAATTGTTGAAAAGTGACACGTCAGCCCTGAGGATATTATACTATTAATTTCTCTTCAAACTGATGTCCATATGATGCACAATATCCAGTGAGATTATATCCAAGGCCTGCCAAACAGGTACAACATTCATCCTTCATATTTTATACACGAAGGGGACATTTTTACATCAGAAAGGAATTTTTTTAATTCATCATCAGAAAAGTTCAGCGGGACCAGAAAAGTTCAGCGGAATCAAAAAAGTTCAGTGGGCACCAGAAAAATTCAATTAATGAAATTTTTGCAATTTCTGAAGCTAACAAAGAGTTCTTTTGTTATTAATTTACGTTCCAGATGCTAATCATGGAAAATTAATCATGAATTGTAATGGAATTTTAATTAAAAAACAACATAAGCGTAATATATTCTCTCTTATCTCAGATTCGTTACTTTTTGTGGTAATTATAAAGCAAGAAGAACTAAGATATGCTCATGATACTCGCTATGGTTAATAGCACTAAGTATAGTTATTGCTTAATTAGCAGAAGTGTGAATGAGAAAAAAATATAGCATCAGCTTTGTATTTTACGACTTCAACCAAAGGATTTACCGATTCTTGGTGATGCTTTTGTGGTACGAGACAACACGGCATAAAGACAGTTTTAAGCTTGCTTTTTTATTAAATATAACCATGTAAATTTTGCAAATTTACAAACTTTATAGTTCAGAAAATAGATAGGGAAAAATGAAAACAATAAGCCTTGAGTGATTTGAGGTCGAAAAATCAGTTCAATGATAAGATTTAAGAGATATGAAATTGCTCCTTCGCTATAAAACTCGAACATTCATTTCTCTCTTAGATACCTTAAGGTATCATTTAAAAACATTAAAAAACATTTTAAAAAATATTAAATAGTTATTTGATACAATATTTTAATTTATTTTATATGCAGGGCCGACAAATCTGTTTAGATTCATTGAAAATCAATAGTACTTTCAAAATTTTAATCAGTGAGAAATACGGCATTGAATTAAATCAGTAAGGGATTTAAATTGATTAGCATACGATAATAAATTATATTTCAACATTAAAAACATATAAATCGTACTCTGCAGTGGCTTCTAAAATTGAATTTCCTAAAACAAATCGATTATTTTTGTTTTTCAATCCAGGTGACTAATCACTTTTATTCACTAAATATACACGAGAGGCGCAAGATTCCTGTGTGGAATCAATAGATAAAATCTTGAGGCACCCACGCGTGTCTCGTAATCTTATTTTTCCATCAAGAGTTCACAATGCAATTCTGGATTGTATCATCTGCACAATACTATGCGGTTATGAGATAATCCTGTAATATAATAAAATTGTGTAAAAGTGCACGAAAAACGAGAGTGTCGAGGCATCTCTGTGATTTTCTTGCATGCAATCATTTCATTGAAACTTTTCAGGAGCAACTCAACTGCATGGATTCTCAGAAGAGTCTTGTGTAGTATTTTTCACTTGCCTTGATGGTTATAATGCGTGATCTGACAAAAGGGAAACTATGGGAACAAAGCGTAATCATAATTCATAATTAGAGAACCAAGAGCTGGGCCATCTTATAAGCTAACGATGAGAACTGCCGGTCGGGTTCGATTTTGCCTCGGATGCTGAAAAGTACTGATTTTAAACCAGGAACTCATTTTCTGATTAGATTAATATCTGGAATTAACTGGCATCAATTTGATATCTCTTTCCGTTGAATAATATTTTTTGCTTCCTCATAAAGGAAGCTTTGTAGTGGTGACAAAATCCAGTTTCCTAAAAAAGGTTTTTTTGAACATATTTCAAGGGCAATATATCTAATATGATCTGAAAAAATTTCCGGATGTATGTATATGTGTGTATGTGTGTCACGATCCAGCAATTTCTTGAAAACGCGTAGAGATAAATTGATGAAATTTTGCATAGTTATTCCACTATATACCTAGTTGAATTTCTTACAAGGGTTTAACAAAATATTTAAACAAGTTTTATATACTTTTATAATTTTCGTAAAATTCATTTTTCCAATATAACTTCTCAAATATTGAAAAAGTAAAGCTGATGTAAGGAAAATGAAGATTCCTTTCATCGAGACGAATCGATTGACCTGTATGATTAATGAATTTCATTAAAAAATAAGGAAGTTATGTTAATTTATAATTTTGAAAGTTAATTTTTCGCTCTATGTTTTCAAATAATCAAAATTTTGAGTTGACGTAAGGAAAATGAATATTCTTTATGTCGAAACGAATCGAGTGACCTGTATGATGAATGCATTTAATTGAGAAATAAGAAAGTTATGGTTAATTGTATTTTTAAAAAAGTAATTTAAAGCTGATGTAAAGAAAATGAAAATTCTTTGTGTCTAGACGAATCGATTCACCTAAAAGATTAATGCATTTTATAAAAAAATAAGAAAGTTATGCTTTATTGTAATTTTCGAAAATGAATTTTTTGAATATAACTTCTCAAGTAATCAAAATTTAATGCTGATGTAAAGAATACTTAATGCTTCTTCTATGAGGAAGCAAAGTGCTCATTGAATGAGTACAAAAGTTGATACAACTTGACAGCTAGTTTTTTAAAATGAAATTATAATATATAGAGCTAAAAAATTGAATAGAGAATAGATTTAAGAGTTTTAAATATTCTAAATCAAAACATTTGTATTCATAATGCTTAAAATGTGTTTCGGCACAGAAATTAATAGTGTTAATATCTAATATCAAATATATTCCGCAAGTCATTAATATAAATAAAAACACATGTATTTTCTGAATGATATCGCAAAACTTAAATCGAAAATCATGTAATATTTAAAGAGTCAGAGATCACTTTCAGTGAGTCACTCTCTCTAGATAAGGTGATTCGGTGATTTATGATTTTCTGCAATTAGTCCGATATAAAAGTGTTGGCGAGTTTAACTAGCGAGTTTATCTGCTTGAATTTACGATCTACTAGGATATTTCCAGAAGGAAATTGCAATTTGTACCTGTCTGTTTTCCATTTACAATTCCAACATAAATAAATTCATATTTTTGATCTACCAATGCTACCGTACATTTTAAATTCCCAGTCATAGATTAATTGCATCCATGGTTCGTTAAACAATATTCTCATTTTGTGTATTATCTAAAAAAAAAGTTTTCCGTCATTAATAAGAAAGTACTTCATAAAAGTCAATGTTTCACAGTTGATGTTGCAGTTTTGAGAAAAGAAATCGATGAATGCTTAAAAGAAGTTAAATCTCACGCGCGTGTAATTTCTTAATTGAGTACCTCACGCATTGCCTGAAGACTTGGAGTCATTTGTTTTTAGCTATCGAAAGCCGTTACTTTGGTATTGCGAAGTTGAAATTTTCGTCTCAACGACGGTTTAACGGCTTCTCGTAAAAACGTATAAGAGAGCGATAAGAGCGTTGCTCCGAGCGCAACGCGCGGTAAGGAGTCAGGACATATGTGCTTGTAGAGAACAGACTGTTACTTCATGTCGAAAATACTTGACGACGAAAAAATAACCAGTCCTCGGTACCGTTCTTTTTCCTCTTCCTCGTCTTCGTCCTCTTCCTCATCTTCGTATTCGTCCTCTTCCTCGTCTTCGTCCTCGTCCTCAGTCTCGTCCTCCATTCTTCTTCCTACCACCGAGAAGCGATTCTTCTGACGAATTATTTATTCCCTCGTGTGACCTCATCAACATGACCAAATCACTTCACTTTGGTGAATGGATTTCCAAATTTCAATCTCAACTTAAATCAAAAGTGATTTATCAAAATTAAAATGTAAATTATTATGTATTTATGTATTATCACGTATTTCACGAGTTTTAATATTTATGTTCTAAGAGTATCCCCTCGATATTTTTCATCGTCTGCAAAAATTAAAATCACTATATTCTCTTGATTCTGTCTCGATTGACTGGAAATTGCAATTATTCATTTGTTTATCAAAACTCTCCAATTAAAGTGCTGGTAGATATCATTGTGCATAACGATAAAGCAGTTCTCAAATATAATAAATGCTCGACTTTATGAACGTGTATCCATGCAGCTTGATATGATAATAACATTACAGGAGATATACCGAACAAACATTACTTTCCAGTGTAAAAATACCCTTTGGTTGTTCTCCAAGTATTTTATCTCCTCGTCTAATTTAATATTCAAGAAGGATATATTTCTCTCCAGATTCTGCATAATATTAATCTTTAATGCACCATAAATAGATCCCCGCTAAAAAGTTGATCACTTTATATCCTTTCTAACACGTGAAATATGTAAAGTATTGATTAGCGTCTCTATAATCCTTCTTTTATTCGGAATTCCGAGTAGGCGATGCATTCGGAAATCATATATGACTCAAAACTTTTAGTTGTGCATATCTTTAAAAAAATATCACTTGTAAAACAAATAAAGAACGTTTTTGCGTTGCGAAAAAAATCCTAACATCATTCCTTTAACATACATAAAAACGTTTCTAAATTCTTAATTGTGAATTCCGAGGAAATTGACTAACGACCAAGAAATTCGATTCGATTGTATCATAGGAACTTCGGTCATTAGTCACAGGACTCAATAATTCAATATGCAAATTATGCACGATTTACCTGCACTAATTGAATATTATTATCCATTCTTAGTAACTCTGCAGAATTAACTTGTTTATATCAATATGTAATCTGCAATCATTCTTTTGTTTTTACCAAAGGCTGCTCGCTTAAACGTTCGCTGGATTTTCTCCGCGAATGCATTATTGCAAAATCTTAAACGAGCAAAAAAGGACAAAGAAACAAAAAAAGTGCCCTTGCCTTATTTTATGCGAGTACCTCTTGGTATGCGAATACATGATAGTTTTGATAAACTGCCGGCATTTGCTATTAATTTGAAAGTGGTCTGATCGATGCCCACCTTCCATTTCGATCGCATTAACGATCTCAGTTACGGTAGAGTGCCCCTGTCATAAGGGAATTTTCTTTATGTGCCTGCCTAAGATAGTCTACAACCGACAGAAATCTCGAAGTAGCCTCGACAACCGGGAAGGCCGTCTAAACTTTTATAGCGCGCCATATCGAAACGTGTAATTATATACGGATTTTGATCCTGGGACGCAGAAGGTGCCAACTCCACCCTATTATGTAACAGCTGATGGTGAAAGTTGAAAGCATGAATCGAGTTTTGTTTATGCGTGGAGAATATCGAATGCTACCAAATTATTTCAGAGGACTGACATTGACCTTATTCAAATTGCATTTCAGAATCTCTCATTTATCATATTTCCGTTTTTTCATTAACAGATTTTTTTAAACACATTTTAATTCCCGACTTTAATTTTGATTCCCTTGTTTTGAAATATACAAAAGTTTAGAACGTTCAAATGAACGAAATATTTTACCCAAAAATATTCTTCCAATTAAAATTAATAATATAGATATTACAAGTTTCTTTAATATAGAATTATTTCCAATGCAAATTAATCAATATTTTAAAATTGTTTCTATTTTAAAATACAATAAATACAAAAATTTGTTCATTTGAACGTTCAAAATTTTTCAGTCATGTTTTGAATTCTGCTTGTTGATTGGAAAATGAGAAATCAATTGTAAAATATGTTTTATAGTGTCTTTTATAGTGGACAAGAGCAAGCCATTATTTGTGAAATGGCATTAATTGCAAGCCGGGCACAAAATATGTTAATGTATGTGTGTGTGTAATAGCACACCTTTTCACATGCTTTATATATCTATTTATATGTAATACCTACATAAAAGATACGCAGGTATTGATATGAGACCTGTACTGGTTATATGCTCAATGCTCATACTTTCACTCCACGTGCTACTTAATAAGCAGTATCTTTTTTTTTCTTAAAGTTCAGACAACCGACTCGCTTGTCAAAACGATTCAACCGATAGGTGACATGCGAATGTTTTTCAGACTTAATTGTATCTAACATATTCAGGCAATCAAGCGAGGTCCAAGGAAATAAGGTGCGAACACGATTTTTTATCACACTTTCGCTTATTCAGTCCATACTTTTGAGTTTGTGATACCAGAGTGATACATACTTTCACTTCTTTTTTTATTGCACGAAGAGTCTGTCACGATCCTTTTAATCTGTAACGAACCACAAAAACGATGCTCCATTAAACACGATTCTTAACTTTGAAGCTTTCATCTTCCTTATTTAAGTGCCGATCATCAATTGTCCGCATTACAGTAAACGGGATTGCAAATAAGAGTGATTGCAATTCTGCAATTCATTCGTATTGTAAATATCACAAAATAAATTTGCGAATATATCTTATAAAGTTCAGAGGGTTTTTATAGTTTTTTTTTTTAACAGATTTTAGAAATTTTCCAAGGATTTCGAAGGATTGTGAAGAATTTTCAGGCCTTCTTTGAGATTGAAGAAGATATTTATGACTTATAAAAGATTTTGTAGGATTTTAAAGGATTGTAAGAAGCTTGTAAAAATTTAAAGAAATTTTGACATTTTTAAAATGATTTTAAGGAATTTTAATATTCCTCATGGAATTTTAAAAAGTTTGAAAAGTTAGTTTTGATTTTTAATAGATTTTGTCAAACTTTTGTTTCTAAGATTTTTTATTTGCAGATTTTAGTGCATTTTAGGGAATTTAAAATTTCCTTATTGAACTTTAAAGGATTTTAAGAAGCTTGTAAAAATTTAAAGAAATTTTGACATTTTTAAAATGATTTTAAGGAATTTTAATATTCATCATGGAATTTTAAAAAGTTTAAAAAGTTATTTTTGATTTTTAACAGATTTTGTCAAACTTTTGTTTCTAAGATTTTTTATTTGGAGATTTTAGTGCATTTTAGGGAATTTAAAATTTCCTTATTGAATTTTAAAGGATTTCACGAGATTTGAATGATTTGTGAAATTGTCAAGGATTTCATAGAATTTTAAATGTTGTAGTGAAATTTTCATGAATTTGAAGATGTTTCTATGAATTTAAAAGGATTCCAGCTAATTATATGGGATTTCAGTAAGTTTCCAACTCTCTAAAAATGAATCAGTCTAATTCCACTGAAATGTTCAGTAATGGTCACTAAACTACTAAAAATTTCAGTGATTTTTCACTGATTTCTAGTAGATTATTCACTAATTAAAATCGTGAGCAAAGAGTCACTGAAAATCAGTGGAATTTGACTGGTAATCAGTTAAATTTCACTGATTCAATTTTAGAGAGAATACTTTTAAGAGATTTTGATGCATTTTAAGAGATTTAAAAGTTCCTCGTGGAATTTAAAAATATTTCAAATTGAATTTAAAGAATTTCAAATAATTTTGAGGAATTTTAGAGCACTTCCTCAGAATTAGTAAAAAATTTAAGAGATTTTATGGAATATTACCAAATTTGAACAGATCTCGTGATGTTAAGTAATTTCTAGGAATTTCAAGAAATTTCAAGATTTCAAAACGTTATTGAACTCTTAAATATTTTAACAGTGTCAATGATGGAAACTTTTCCCTCAAGGAGTTTTCATAACATTTCCCATGTTTTATTCTTGTCAAATAACATTCAACCTTATCATTTGTCTTTCCGCATCCTGTTGTGAATACTGAAAACGTGGAGAGACATGTAGGAAATTAAAATTGCAGTAATTTAGTCAGTTATATAAATAAACACATGATTCTCTGCCAATGGGAAAAAAGCAGTGAATATTGATCAGTCAATAATAAAATAAAATAAAATAAAATTTAACAAATAAAATATCTGTGCATATAATATCTCTCGCTTGAATTTATAATGCAGTCTTATAGAAATTTGTAGAAACTTGCAAAGAGCACTTTCTCATTTATTACTAGGATATCCAAGAGTGTAATAATTTCCCTCGTGAGATTGTAAACCCTAGATTGAGTCATCTCTGCGTTACGTAAGGTCGGGGTTACCACTATCTATATACTATTCATGAAATAAAAATCAAGATGCCTGGATCGGTTCTATAATATAATGACTATGGCTCACACGATCTTCCATAAAGCACTCACATTATTAACCTAATCAGAAACCTCTCCTTACAATCATTAACTAAATCTTTAAATCCATTGCAACAATTTTACATACTTTATCTCACATTTGGTTTTAATTAGGAAAAAAATATTACCAAAGAAATATAATTGAGCCATATAAGTCGAATTGCAAAATATCGGTTTCTCCATATATAATTTATGATTTATATTAACCCTGTAAATATTTTCTTCTCTCTAAATCTGAATCAGTGAAAAGTTACTGATTCATTCAGTGAACAAAAGTCAATGATTTAATCAGTACAAAGGGATAATGTGGACCGATAGTTGGCAGCACTTGTACCTTCTTAATTTAGCGTGAGATTTAAATAATACTAAAAGCACACTGCTATTATGAAATCCAAATTAAAATTCCAACGTGAATAAAAATTGTTTAAAAATATGAAATTAGTCCGATTATTAAAAATTATAAATTTTCTGCAGCAATATCGATAAGTGCTAGAGGAAATTTTCAATTTTTTATAGTGTTCGCGTTGTGGTTCGCGTTTACACCTTTTACGAATTCAAAATTTCCACAATTACTGAATTTACAGATTGAAATTTGAGCTTGCGATTTCCAAAAATAACAAATATACTTTATTGAAATTTATAAAGTTTATATCGGTTGACTAATTAAATTAGTAAGAACTTACTGATAATCAGTGGACTAATTACTAAATTGATCAGTGAAAAGTCTCAAATCACTGATTCATCAATGAAATACTTAATCACTAATTAAATCAGTGAAATTTTCACTGATTCAAATTTACAGAGCAGGATTTCAGAAAAGTTCGAGGAATTTTAAAAAGAGTTCTA